>JAVHNF010033054.1:0-16029 GCA_034783455.1 Micropsitta finschii | reverse complement strand
GAGGAGGAGAGAGAGGGAAAGTTCATCTATAGTGGGTCCCAGGCAGTAACACTGCTTGGGTCAAAACAAACCAAAACCAGAAAAACCTCGTGGCTTTTTTAATTTTTCTCCTTTTTTTTTTTTTTTCTTTTTTTTTTTTTTTGTATTGTTTTGTTATGTTTTGCTCCTTTCTTTCTTTCTTCCAGAACAACATGCTAAGAAAATAAATCCAGGAGAAGCTCTGCCTTCAGTGCTCCACAGCCTTTGGAGTAACTTTCTCACAAAGTTTAGCAAAAGTAATACATATAATACAATAGTTATAAGGAGAAGCCTGGGGAAGACACTGCCAGCGCTCTGGGAGCTCCCACGGGGACAGGCAGTTTACGCAGTCTCTTGGCACCCCACCATTCTACCAGCAGAGTTGTTTGTGATACCTGGATCTCACCTAAGAAGGGCTTGAAGCATGAGTCACATTGGCATCCTCAGCAAGAGAAGGAGAGGAAGACTCGGGGCTTCTATTCAACACAGACTGTTGCAAATGCTAATAAAAACCCCGAAACATCTCCCAGAAGTGTTCCACCATCCTTTGCTCACCACCACTGTGGAAACAACCCACAATCTTCTTTCCCCAGAAAGCTTCCTTCCTTCTCTCCTGGTTTTCAAAGAGCATTGCAGAGCCAAGATTACCTGGCTGTAGCCAAAAATTTCTAAGCATGCCAATAGGAAGAGATAAAGACCAGACTGCTTAATAACCCTCCCTTGCACTTTACCTCCCCTCACAGTGCTTTACAAACACTGAAGCTATTTATACAGATAAAGGCATTACAGGAGCCAATGGTGGATAAAGCTGTGCTCTACATTTAGGGGCCCTGGTGCTCATCTTGTTGCAAACATTTGTCGAGGTTTGGGGTGTGAAAATTCTTCTTATCCCCAGAAATGCAGGAACTTGCTGGCTCTGAACTTCACTCAGGCTCTACTGGGTCTAGTTTCTATTTACACAGTGTCTCTAGCTAAGGGCTCTGCTTTCTTTTTTTAAAAAGAAAAACAAAAAACAAAAAACAAACAACAACAAAAAAAAAAAACCACCAAGCAACAAAACCTCGATTATGCCTTTTTATTTCCCTCCCCCGCTGCCCCCATATTAAGTGATGGCAACTCAGAGTGTGGGTTTAGGGTTTTCACCCCTCTTACTTTAAACGTATGCTGGGCCCCATCAGGAAGGCATTGGGAAATATTGGCCTCCATAAGACGAGATTGCTTTTTCGCCCGTTCTTTTTTATTCTAGTTTTATGTGCACTGTATAAAACCCCTACATTTGCTCAATTTTTTATCCTTTTTTTGTTTGTTTTTACATATTTGTTTTCTTTGAGGATGAGACTCTGAGTACTCAGAGCACTCTCAGAAGACGCCCAACCCGTAGCATACAGGATGCCTTGCTTTGCTACCGCAAACTCCTGTACACTCAGGATGGCAGACAGAAGCGTGCAGAAGGAACGGCCAGTACTGGTTGGAGTACTGCCTTCTCAGGGTTGGACATGATCCAGCAAGAAGTCTGTCTCACTGTCACTTTGTCTTTCTGATCTTCTTAGGATAAGTGGTACATGCTATATCCAACAGGAGTAGCATAGAGTCCAACGGGTGGGATAGGAAGCACAGGTCTGTGAAAAGGATAGGATGTTCCATACAGTGAAACAGCCTGGATGGGAGAGTTGATGGGGAAAGGGAGGCTGAACCCCGATGGCAACATGGGCTTTGCTGCCATTTTGAGCTTCTCTAGCTCAGCCTCCTGCAGTCTCTTGGCCTTGGCCCTCCGATTCTGGAACCAGATTTTGACCTGGGTCTCTGTGAGGTTGAGGGAGCTGGAGAACTCGGCTCTCTCGGCGATGGACAGATACTGCTTCTGGCGGAACTTGCGCTCCAGAGCCAGGAGCTGGGAAGTGGTGAATGGGGTTCGGGGCTTCCTATTCGTCTTGTGCTTCCTCAGGGTGCAGGCAGTGGGGCTCAGATGTCCTGCAAGGAAGGGAAAGGCCGGTTATCACAAAAGCAGGGAGACTTGGGTGCTCTGGAGAGATGCTGTGCTTGAGAGGGCTGGGGTTAGGAGGGAGGGGTATGTGAAGGGACTGTCGCCAGGCGATACCCTCAAAACAGGGGATCTTTCCGCAAGTGGCTATGGAAAGCCTTTTTCTGGCCAAACTTGTGTTCACAGGACGTTAGCCGATGTCCTGGGAAGTGAAATCTTCCCTCAGCAATTTCAAAATGACAGCTTGTAGGCAAAGAGGGCACAAAGGATTCCCAAATACATACAGAGCAGGTCACTTTAGGAGTCACATCACAGGGGTCTAGAGCACACAAACCAGCTGCCTTGGAAGCTGCAGAACTGGAAGAGTAGCTCTAGCAAAGCACGGAACAAACCTATTTGTAGAAGCAGGAGATTCACAAAAGCGAATCTCTTACAGCAGTACAAAAGGCAAGCTCAGCTCCGCTTCAGATTTTCTCCACCAAGAGCAACAAGTCAACCCTATCTATTTTTCTGTCAGCTGAAAAAGTGGGTCTAATAATTTTTGTGGTTTAGATAACTGGGCATTTTTCTTGCAATTTCTTCTTCGAAAGAAAGTTTTTCCTCTGCTTAATAACTTTTCAAGAAATGTTTTCTGATTTTCAACAAGTATTAAAAAAACCTAAATAAAAAAACAGTGCACATTTCATTCAGTATTTTGCTATTACGACTTTTGCCTATTAGAAACCAAAACAAAACCCCCAGAACAAACCAATAACTGTAGGATCTGTAGCCAATACAAGTCAGGAAACCTACTACCGTTTATACTTGCCTTGTAACCCCAGCCAGGTTAGGCACATGTGCCCGGGATGGCACATCGCTGACTTCTCTTTAGATTAACTTTTCATTTCACTAATAGTTTTGCAAGCTAAAGAATAATTAAAAAGCGTGCGGCTGACTTCAAAAGCGTGGCTTATTTGCTGTGTTCCTAATCACTCTCAGGGCATATGACAATTCACCCTGGCTCACAGCTTGATCCAGAAAAATGACACACAGGCCGCCCTTAAGAGGCTGCTAAATTTTACACATGCTGCAGTCTGCTTCAAACGCTCGTCAGTATTTGCACGTCGCGTTTTCTGGGCTCCTTTCACTTTGCTCTTTTTTAAAATAGACAGCACCACGAAGCTGTTGAAGTGCTTATCATGCAATTAAAAATTAATCCCACGAGGAAAGTGTTCAAAAGTGCAGAAAGGGGAGGGAGAAAACAGCTACAGCGGGAAAAAGTTAAACCCTTCTTACTCTTCTAGATACTGAAAGTGAAAAATAAAGTCCTCTTAGAAAACAAGTTGTCAAATACCATCTTATGATCACAAGAAGGCATTTTAACAATTAAGGGGCTCACCGTGACAATTGGTTCACTTCTAAAACTGCACTAAACTAAACCTACACTAAATCGACCCTAAATTCACTACCGGTCACCCCGTATTTCCACTCTCTCTTCGTGAAGGCAACCTTTTCTCGAAGAAAAGCTCTCTAAAGTGCCTGCTAAGAGGGGCTCCTGCTCATCCAGGCCGGAAGGGGTTTATTTACGAGGCAGCCTATGGCTCCGGCTATCACGCCCCGTCCCAGCACTTCCCCGGCTCTGGGCTTTGCCCCGGCTGCTGCTGCGCAGGAACAGCAAAAACCCGCTTTCACATTAAATACCAGGCAAAATTTTACCCCCGGAATACACCCCGAGTCTTCATGAGCTTCTTCCCCCGCCGTCCCCCAAGGGACTGCCAAACAATGATAAGAAGCAGGGACCGTCGTCGCAGCCGCAGACCCCGTAATTGCGTCTATCCCGTGCTAGTCCCCAAGTACTCGCCGCAGTGATTTGTTTCCCGGGGCTTGGTTGTTTTTTTGGTTTGGTTTGTTTTGTTTTTTGGTTTTTTTTTACTTTTCCCTGGTTAACCTCCGTTTCTGGCCAAAATAATCACTTTAGCTCCCTGTCCGTATTGCTCAGCTCTTTGCTCAATTCATCCCACTCGTAATATTAACAATATATCGAGGAGCTGCTTCTAATGTTAAAACCCTCCACGGGCAGACGGGCTTTTCGCAGGGGAACCAGTCACTGCATCTCGCTGTCACACCGGCTATGAAGGGCCCGAGGGCCGCGGAGGGGTGGGGGGCAAGAAGGAAAAATGGTTTAGGCCGAAGGACCTTCCCTTCTCCGATCACCATTATTAACTCCAAATCCCGCTGAAAACACCGGACCCGAACTGCCTAAGTTCTGTACAAAGCTATTTTTCAGATCTCTGAACCACCGATCTGAATAAAGAAAAAGGAGGAATTCCGAAGGGGAAAAAAGAAACGTACCAGTAGAAGACTAGGCCGTGCCTAAGTCTAGGGTTCTGAGCAGTTTAGAGGAGGGGTCCGGGTAGGAGCACACGCTTCTTTACACAATTTCCAGCATATTGGGGGTAAAAATCGCAAACAGGAGCTACGCAGGGAATGACAAGGGGAAGCTGCCTTCCTCCCGGGGCCTCTCCCGCTCTCTCTCCCAGCACGTTAGAAATCAAATTAATTTGGGGTTATCGCAAAAGAAAGGAAGTGGCTGAAAGTCAAATCGAAATGATTGTCAAAAAAAATAAAGGAGCTGTAATAGAACTAAATTTCCTTCCCTCAATATTAGTTTACAGGAACAAATTCTGCGAGATTGTCCGGCTCAAAAGTTAGCTTCTGTAAAGTTACCGACTTAAATAAATACATTTAATTTACAGCGGATATGTTTGGGATGCAGAACAGACTGAACTGATGTGCTAACGCAGGTGTACAGCCGCCAAGGCTTTTGGCAGTGGGCAGAAAACTTAGTACTGCCGGGCTGTGGATCTCACCTTTTCCTGTAGGTAGCTTTGTGTATTTCTATTTTTAAAGGCGATTGATCTATTTTTTCCCCCCTTTTTTAAGGTTTATCACCGAAAGCAGAACTCAGCTTGGCACAGACCCAGCAGTGCAGCTTTAACAGCCCAAAGACTGAAGGGGTGACCTGTCACCTACTGATTGCCTGTCCTTAAAGCGGTGAGAACACGGTCGGGAGACATCCAGGGATAAAGAGGTCGGGCCCAGCTCGGGGAACGCTTGACAGGCAGCATTCAAGGAGCGAGAGAAGTTACCACCCGTGCCAGAGGAGACCGCGGCAGGACCCGGAGCGCAGAAAGCGCGCAAGGCTGGAAGGAACAATTCCCGACTTTAAGAGGTTGCTTTGCAACGTTTGGAGGCGAGAGGAAAATTCCCAGTTCTCGTGGCAACGGGATAACATAAATGGACGAAGTGGCAGCCAGCGAGCCGTGTGTCAGGAAAGGGAGCTAGTCCCTGGTAGCTCCTGAAGTTTCTGTGGTTTTTAAAGCATTATATGCTTATATACATAAATAGGTATAAAAGTATATAACTATATATATAAATACAACATATAAATGAAGAAATATGTAATATATGTATAAAAATCTAGTGCATAACTATGAATACATACATAAAATAGTATATACGTATATATGTATATGTCTAGCGTGCCAAAGACGGGTTCGGCACTCCAGCAGCCGCGCTGCCCGAGTCTGGTGCTCGCAGCTCCCTGCCGGAGCGGTGCCAGTCTGCCCTCCCTGGCCGCCCGCGAGCCCCCGACGCCACTTCCCCGGCCACTCACTTGGCGGAGGGGAGTATCTCCCCGCTTCTTGGATCCAGGACGTGCCGTCCTCCGAGTTCTCCGATTTGACCGAGGAGGTGTCGAAGGTTTTTGTAAGCGCCCCAGGGGGGGTGTGCGCGTCCCGGGAACCGTGGCCCGGCAGCAGCAGGTTCCTGGAGGTGCCCACGGCCACACCATCGGCGCTGCTCCCCGCCGCGGGCAGCGGCAGCTCTTTGGGGGGTTTCTTGTCGGACATGAGGGCTTCCACGCTGAACGGCAAGCTGGACACCTTGACTTTGTGGTGCTCCTCGGTGCCGGCCGACGGGCCCTCCTCGTCGGAGGAGAAAACCTCCTTCGCCTTGGAAGGAGAAGCCATTACGGGAGCGGAGGGAGGCTGGAGCGGGGCCGCCCGGGGAGCTGCGCTGCGCCTCTGCCGGGCCCTGCGAGGGGACTGCACGAGTGAGGCTCTGCGGGGCCGCCCCCCTTTTCCCCCCTCTGGGCTCCCCGGTGCTTTCCTCCTTTGGGAAGTAGTGTAGACGCCCCACGGACCAATCAAAACCCTCGCTGGGGCCTGACGTCACGGGATGACTCATGCCATTGGCTCGGGAGCGGGGGAGCGGGGCCAAATCACTTTTTTTTTTTGTTTTCCTTTTTATTATTTTTTCTTCTCTTTTTTTGGGGGGCGATTTTGTTTGGGGAGTTCCCCCCTTCCCCCGAAATGAATTAGGAGTTAATGACACAGGCAGCCAGCGGAGCTGTGCTATTAAGGAACCGTCCAGGGCTGTAATCACAGCAAGGCAAGGAACGAAAGAAAGAAAGAGAAAAAAAAAAAAAAAGCCGCGGGGGTAATTTCGGCTGATGATGATCATCAGGAGAAGAGGAAACTTTAGAAGATCGCGGCTCTGCCTCCTCTCGCCGCCGGCCCGGCTCCTCCCGCCGCCCCATCGGGTACCGCCGTGCCCCACACCAGCCGCCCTCCCCAGAGCGGGGCTTGTCCCGGCCCCCCCGTGTCCCCCCAAAAGGGAGCTTTGCCGAGGATGGCGCGGGGTGCTGCACTCCCGAGAGGAGACAGCCCCCATGGGGGGACGCGGCCGCCTCTGCCGCGCCGCTCTATTTTCAGCTGAAAAAGGCTTTTTTTGGGGTGTGTGTGTGTGTTTGCGTTTCCTCGGCAGCAGGACTGAAGCCGGGCAAAACCACGCTGCAGAGGTTACACTGTAATTATTTGGGTTTTTTTTTCCAGCGTCAATTATACACGTGATGAATAGATGAGCTTTAAAAAATTAGGGGCACGCAGCCCTTAATTAAGAGGCATATCTTGTACTATGAAAGCGATTCTCTCACTTTTTAACTTCCTACCAGTGTTACGAATAAAGAGTATCATTTATAAAGCGTTTCTAATTACCCCGCTGATAAAAGCATATACATATTTCTTTTTTCACAATTATTTGAATATTATGCCAGGCGTTATCTTATGCTGTGCACATAACTTTCTCTAGTTTCTTTTTTTTTTTTTTTTGTTTTTAACGTGTAGGAAAAGCAAGGTTTTGGAGCCCTTTTGGTGTTATAACTGAGGCTCCAAAACCCAGACTGCCCTGAGAAGGTGGCAGTGCATCTCCCTAAGTCTGGGGCTGTGCTGTGCAGCTTTTCGGTCCAAGCCCTCACTTGAGGGACAGCTCAAACAAAGCAGTAGGCTCCATCCTGGACCGCTACAGGACTCTGCTTCCTGAGCAGTTTTGGCTATATCACTTCCAGAAAAAGTAGGATTTCACTAGCTCATCTTGTGCTCAGTTTGGATTCCTGACTTTCCTGCCAGCCCATGCAGCAGTCTTTGAAGTCCCCAGTCCTGCTAACACACATCACAACTTCTCACTCCCTCCACAGCCTGGGTGATTATACCCTTTCACAAAGGGCAGTTTGGGAGCTGATTTTGGGGGAGGAATTGGTCGGGTGTAGACTTTCCCTGGGCCATGTTCCTCTGCCCAGGCCAGGCCAGAGATCACCTCGATGAGGGGGCTGCACTGAGTGCACTATGCTGGGGCCAGGGGGTCCTCCCAACCCCTTACATCCCCGGTCATCCAACTTCCCCCCCGGTCTGTCAAAAAGTATCTGAGCCACCCCAGCCCTGATAGCGTCTCGCCTGGTGCCATGGATAGCAAATTGGGACTGGAGCATGCAATTGCGGTGTGGGAAGGAGTGTGGGAGGATGCATACGAGAAACCATGTTACAAAATCCCACTCATCAGTGGGACTAATGGTAGGGTTTGCACACCCATTACTGACTGCTGGAAGTGTTACTGCAGACCATGATGGGTTAAGGATTAAAGGCAAGCAAGAGAACTGATGCCTTTCACTGCCTCAGCCCAAGTAACTTGGCTGAGGAAGCCTGCAACATCTTAGGAAGCAGAACCCTAATTTCAGATTTTCTCTAGGGGTGAAAATAATTGATCCCACAAGTTGACTCCTCTCCAGCTGCCCTTTCCACCCCCAGTTTGTCATTTCTCCTTCCCCACAGAGCTCATCTCTTTGCTGGGAGATACAGAGAGATGCAGCTGGCCAGCCCGGGCCTTGCAAGCTCTGCAGTTGCAATAGGGTTGAGCTTGTCCTTCTTGTTCCCCCCACTCCCTTTCCTTTCCCTTCTCCATGCTTCCTGCACCTTGACAAGTAAATGAGAATTGATGGACATGAAGGAACAATGCATGTGTGTCAAGAACAATGCACTGCCCATAAAAAGCCATTGTGGGGCTGCTGAAAATACTACAGATAATTATACTGTGCTCCCAAAGTCAATGCCTGCTGGAAGAGTGCCGGGGGAAGGAGAGCTCAAAGGAGGGCAGGTCATGGCGACACTGATCACGTCCCTTGCTGCAGGTTCTGTCACCAGATGCCTGGTGGTGGCCTAGGTGTGCAAGCTCACACACTGTCCCATGGGCTTAGGGAGGTTCCTCTTTACTTCCATCCTTTGGGAGGCTGCAGGAGGACCTTTTGGCACTGCAAAGCACGGAGCAGAAGTGAACTTATCCAGCCTGGTTTGGTTGGCTTTCGGGTGTCACAGGAGTGCCCTAGGTAGCAAAACACAGCAGGGTTTGCTCATAGTATTTGCCCTCTTGAGCATTAGCCCATCAGGAGATTGGTGCATTTTCTGTCCATAGTCTGAATTTGGAGGTTTCTCTCCTCCCTCACCCCTCCTCTCCTTCATCCTCCTCCTGTCACTTAAACATCAGAGAACGAAGCCCCACATGGTACCGAACGCCGGGACGGAAACTTTGCCGAGATGGGCTTTAGAGACATTTCTAGGAATTCAAGCTTTCCCCCTACACAGGATCTCAGAACAGCGAGGAATTCTCCCTGCCCTGGGAACAGACGTGAGTCCAGGGGCTTTTCCCCTGCGTCGGGCTCGTGTCCCCAGAGAGACCCCGCTCCCGGAAAGGACGGCCCCTCCCCGGGGCTGTTCCGCAGCCCCACGCCCTGTGCCCTCAACCCCGAAACGCCGCACGGTGCGCTGCCGGATCCCAAGGATGCCCAGAAAGCCCCTAACACTCCCCCCGTGCCCCTCATCCCTTCCTCCCGCCTCTGGCAGCATCAGTCTCAGTGAGCTGGGGCGGGCTCTGAACGCCCCGGTCCTGAGGCTCTCAGCTGGAGCGGGACTGGGAAGGAGGGAGCGCAGGGGGAGGAGAGACGTTGCAGACGAACTGAGGCTGTTTTTCAGGCGCCAGGAGCGGGGAGATGAAAGAGAAGCTCCTGGGGGAAGTGGCTGTGCAGTTTGACCGGCTCCAGCAGCGGCAGCAGCGACGGCCCGTCCCGGCCAGCTCCGCCTCCCGCCCCCCCTGCCCCCGGCTCTGGGCTGCCCTCGGCCCATCCCCGCCTCGCCTTTCCCAGCCGGGGGGCGCACAGGCACTGCCACAGCATCCTCGCTCTTGCGTCCGTTTGGCAGCGGGCAGCATCCCCACCGCGAAATGCCACAGTGTAGTTAGTCTGTGACAGCTGGTGCTGCTGTATTTAGGAGGGGGGTTGTCCAATTTCTCTCTCCCCCCCT
Source organism: Micropsitta finschii (assembly GCA_034783455.1). Lineage (NCBI taxonomy): Eukaryota > Metazoa > Chordata > Aves > Psittaciformes > Psittacidae > Micropsitta > Micropsitta finschii. The sequence continues at coordinate 6,363 of JAVHNF010033054.1, read as the reverse complement.
TCCCTTTTATTTATGTAAATCAGGAGGGAACCCGAGCAGATCAATATACGGATGATGTCCTACATCCCCAGTTCACGCAAAAAACCAGCCTTTACAGTCAACTCCCTGGGACAGAACGCCTGCGGGCAGTGGGGAGCGCGTTTATTCTTCGCGAGGGACAACCCCACGAGCACTTCCCCCTCCTTTTATGATGGATTTAGTTAATAAGCCTTTTTCTAAACAAAGATTTTTTTTAATTTATTTTTTTTAACGAGCCACCGTAAGGCTGGCGTGTGGAAGTCCTTTAGGAAAGGAAGGTAAGGCTCCCGATTTGACTAAAAAGAAAGGCAGGGGAATGGGATCACAGTGTGCATCAAGCCTAAGTTTTGCCCTGAAACGAGGTGAACGCCGAAGTAATATTTGATGTGTCAGAGATCGGGATATTTTTGTCTCATCGCCTTGCTCGAAATGAGACCTGGAGCTAAGAGAAAGTCATTTTAATACCAGATATTTTACATTTACCCCAGACGCTGAAAAGGAATTCAAAGGAGCTAAAGATTAGAGCTTCCGAGGCATCAAGGCTTGTTAGCTGCGATTCCATCTAAATCATCCCCCGAGTCTTTCGGACGCTGTTTCTGAAACCGTTTTGGCTGATGGCCACTGCCCGGAGCCAGGTCCCGGGCGGTTTTTTCGAGGGACCAGACCCTCTCCCTAAGCAACCCAGGCCCCGCCTGGGGATGCGCACCGAGGTCCGAGCGCTGAACGCGGGGTTCGGGAGGGCTCTGCCCGCCCGGCGAAAAGCCCGGTCCCGGTGCACGGGGAAGGTGAATGCGGTAAAGCTAAGTTGCGCTATATTTGGTGCGGGAAATGGGCAGTAAGTGCAATCACGCGTTATAATTGCCCCCTGCGTCACCCGACAATGGTTCCTATTTATCGCACCGGTGTCATCCTCTCTTTAAGACAGTGAGTACACAATGAGCCGTGATTATTGCCCAACACGAGCGTCTCCTTTCCCACCCACCGAGCGCTGTTCTCTCCCTCGCTCTATGCAGGTATTTAACTTACGATCAGATATTTACGCTGTTTGGCAAGAAGTAGGGGATAGTTGTGAGATCAGATGTCTTCCAGCTCAAGACAGTTTACAGTTTTGCCCTTAAGGATAGAAAACGATTCTTTTTTTCCCCCGGAGATAGTAACTTTTTAAATAAACACATTGAAAACGAAGAGGGAGGAAAGCGCTGTTAGAGAGGTTATATTTACATGGAGAAAAGTCGCTATAGAGAGGATCGGGTGGAGTGTTGGTTTTCGGGGGCGATACACGGCCCTTCACTGTGAAGGAAAGAGGGGCTTCAAGGGTGCCGGTTGCCGTGACGCTGGGTCCCTCAGAAGAACCGGACCCTCTAGGGTCCCGCTTTGTCCTGGAGACACGGGCCGGACCCTGCTTCTCCTAAAGCCAGCGCTGCTTCGCAGGAGCGCAGGATCGGGCCCCGAGGAGGGGAGCCCGGGCACCTGCTGACTCCGTGCCGCTCGGAGCCTTCCCCTGCTCGGTCCGCCGCAGGGCACCGTAAACCCACCGTCATAATAAGTAACGGGGGCAAAATACTTTAGGGGTTGGCCTCTGGCAAACGCAGGGACGGGCGCCTAACGGCCAGAAGCCCCTCTCCTTCAGGGGCCGCAGCCACGCGAAAAGCTGAACTTCGGAGATCTCTCTCTTTTATATATCTATATATACATGTACATTTTAAGAGGGAGAGAAAGGGACAAAAAATTAAAATGACACTCTATGACCTCAGAAGTTTCCCCCCTGGCTCTGTCTTTCTGTTTGAGAACGGTTTCCATCGAACTTGCTGCAGTGAATCTCAATTATCGCACACACCTTCCTGCTTGTCTGCCTTATGAATACATCAAAATGATTCATCCCAGCGAGGAAAATAGTCTGCGGGGAGATACAAACTAAAAGCTTCTGCACTGACTTAGGTGCAGTACCCTGTGATTCCCGGAGGCTGCCTGAGCACACCCATCTCTCCACATAAATAAGCGGCTGAATTCATTTTTATAGGCGTATTTTACTTTCATTTGTCAATTTTCACGTACATTCGTTTTCGGCGTTTTGTCTGCTTTCCTCCACCAACCTAGGAAATGCAGAGAGGATGGGAAGTGAGAAATATACTGAATTATCGCTTGCTCAAACAGAGCTCCTATAAAAATCCTGTTATTTATGCCATACACTGGCAGTGTGGAGATGTGCCCTGTGCTTCGTGCAATTCTCGAATTACAGTTATCTGCTGCCAGTTATTTTTTCCCCATTTAACTTCCTGGGTTTTGGTTTTTGTTTTTTTTTTTTTTTTTTTTTTTTTTTTTTTTTTTTTTTTTTCAAATCTATCCCGAGCCTTTGAACGACCGCAACATTGCGACGCGCCGTTTGCCTCCCGTAGCTGCCCATCTCTTTTTGATTATACAGGATGACATAATAAAGCAATCAATAAACTGCTTTTGGAGTTACAGGCTGAGATTTGGTACAAATTGATTGTGAGAGTGCCCTACTCTGAGATCATCTGGCTGGTTACTTCACTTCTCAGACACAATTTCTTCAAATAAAACTTGTATTTTCATAATTTTTAAAATTTATTTAAAAGAAAAAATATTGAAATGAGATGTGGGACCTTTTTTTTGGTTTTACTTGGCAGAAAGAAGGGGAGGAACTGATTCACACAGCAATCTGGTAAAGCTACTTTGGGGTAGATTTAGTTCTGCCCGATGACTGACAGATGCTTTTGATGGGACCCAGCCTTATGCCTCAGGGAGCAGCGGGTTTAGCTCAGGGCCCCGCAGCCCCCACGACGCGATCCCCCACTCGTGATGTGCGCCGGAGCCCTCGCTGGTCGCATTGGGTGTGAGTGAGCTCCCGGCTGGCTACTGCCAAACCCACTGCGTTCCCGCCAGGAATCTGGAGCGAGCTTAACTTCCCAGCCCAAACGTACTTTTACATCCAGCCCCGTCCAGCTCATTCCCGGCACTTTGTCACCCAGGGCGCTGGATGCGAGTGGGGTGGGCAGCGAGCCCCGGCTCGAGCACATTCCACGCCGAATTCCGGCCAGCCCTCCAGGGTTACAGGATTTCCCCCCCCCCCCCCCTTTACTTTATTTAATTACATTCAGGGTTCTTTCATGGGGTTCGCAATACTCTGATTTCATTTTGAAATGATAGCTCTGCAGAGAATGCCGTCAGGGTCCCGGTGGTGTTACTCAGGGGTGGGGAATTTATTTGGATGCTCCTGATTCCTCTGCAGATTGTATCAGCTCCAAGTCTTTTTATGAAGGGCAACAAGTTTTATTTGTGTATATATATGTATTTGCACAAAAAGTTGTAATAAGAAAAGTAGATAATATTTTACAATATAACAGATGTTGGAAGGGTGTTCATTTAGCAAATGATGAAATTAAATCCATGCAATGAGTTTTTACAGCTATATTTTGCACAGTCTCTTAGAAATCAGAGACAGAATCACTAACTCTTCCAGTTTGCAGTTCTTCCATCCCTGTTAGTGTAGCTTTCCCTTCTTCTAGACATAGATTGCTGCTCAGGTAAGGTACTTCTAAATTTCCCACACTGTCTTGTTTCCATAATTTCCCTCTGGAAAATAACCCTCTTTCCAATGTAAGCACTATCTTTGCCTATGCACTTACAAAATACATTTTAAACAACTGCATTTATAGTCTCTAAGGTAAAAAAAAAAAAAAAAGAATTAAAATATTCTTTAAGTCTAACTCAAGGTGGTTTCTTGCAGAGACTGTGGGAAGGGAGCAGTTTCAGAGAAGGTTTCCCACCAGGACACTGTAGTCTGTTGTACAGGCTTTTGCTTCATGTAACAGACTGACTCAGTTTTTGTTTGCTTTTTACTAGAAGTCTGCATTTTCTTCTGACTGCACAAACCCAATTTGCTCCACTGGAAAGTTCCTTGGGTAGTAGCTCCCCATAGTTCTCCATTTGCAAAAATCTCAGTTACTCTACAGTCAAGTCAAATTGTTTTTTCAACACTTGTTTTTTTTCAGTGGCTCTAACAAGACCACTGTGCTCAGAGGTGCTCTCAGTATTTAAAGATTTGGTTTGTAGCTGGACCCTGATCCTGTCAGTGGCTTGGCATTGGTCAACTTCCACAACTGTGCTACATAACAATATGGTTCAAAATATTTCAGGATGCAGGCAACCAGCTTAGTCTCGATCTCCTGAGCAGCAGTGACAACGTTAGTGAAAAGTGGGAAAAAGAAATTTGTACCAAGGAAAGTAATTTTTTCAATGTCAGGGTGTTTGACCATGATAATGGTGAGCTCTGGAAATTTAAGGTTCAGTTAATAGAGGTTTTGTTTCATTTGATTTACTCCAGATGCTTCTCAGCCACAACACAGAGACTTAGACAGCAACCAGAGCTCCAGCATGCTGGAGTATCTGAGTAATGAATTTTCATTTGGCCCACAACAGATAACAGCCTGGGCAACGCTTGGCTCTGTAGCACTTTGGATTCTAGAGCCATACGCTGCACAGGGGAAAGAGGAGCAGATGAGGGAGCAGGCTGCTGCTGTTTACAGCACAGTGAAAGCCAGATCCATGTACGCCAAGAAAATAATCTTAAAATTATGTTAACAGTTTTCGACATTGCAGAGAGATAAATCAACTAACAGGGATCAGAATAGTTTATTCAGCCTTGGTCTGCAGTGGTTCTATTGGCTTTGCTTCTCCATCATTATCTGTCTAGGTCCAACAAAGCCAACCACATTATGACCTAACCCCACTTCAATTGCAACTGGCTTAATCAGCTCAAGGTCTAATATGTTAACAAAGGCTTTGCATGATCCAAAATTCCCATCAGATCTACTGGAGCATGACCAGCACCAACTAAATTTGCAACACATCTCTATGCTAGCATAGACAACAGAAACACAAAGCACCCTTTGTATCTTTTGCACTTCCATTTGTGCTTCAAATACGACATTTCTTTTTTTCTCTCTGTAAATCATTTGCAGGTATAAATTTGTAGTCTATTCAGTAAGATTCTGATTTCTTTGGTCATGTTTCAAATAGGTCAAGATTAACTATGTCCATGATTACAGGAAAAGAGTGAAAATGCCTTTCTGTGAACACCTACCAGTTAGTAATAAAGGAGAAACTGGCAGGAAACCTTGGAGGTAATTGCTAATGGTACGATTAGAGTTATTATTGGTGTGGCAGAATTCAAAGAGGATAATGCAAAAGCCAGATTATACTCAATAAATATGAAAGTTGCTGATGCCTTCTGGGAACTAGTATAGGCTTTTATCCTTAGCAACTATTTATGGCAAGTGTAACATTATTGTTAGTGATTATCCCTTTGCTTTTTCTTTACTAGCAAAAAGGCCAGCATGTAAAATCAGATTTTGGTGTGTTTGTGTGTATTTTCCTTTTGCAGATCAGTTTTCAGCAAAATGCAAAGTGTTCTCTTTCAAGGTGGTGAATGCCAAGAAAAGCAGCTTCTACAGGCTGCAAACAGCACAGAGCAAATCATGGGGCATAGGTGTCCTTGATTTACCTTTACCATTCCCACTGGTTCTTGGATTTAAATGCAGAACACCACTGCAGGCATAGCTTATGCTGCAGGGGCCAAAGGGTCTTAAAAAAAATCAAAGGACTCATTCTTGGATTTGCATTGGCCTTGGCATGGGAAGAAAAACAGATTAGAATAATGGTAGTAAATGCCCACATGGAATAGCACTTGTTTGAAGTAGTGTCTGTGCCCCTTCCCTCTGATCATTGTCAGTGACCCCAGGAGGTTGCCGGAGATGGCCTGTGACTGGTATATGTTCTGTTCTGACCATCCTTGCCTGCAGCATGGTCCTGTACCCAGAGCTGTGCCATGCCTTTACAGCCGGTTTTTCTCAGCCTTGCTTACTCGCCTGTAAGATGGGCAAGGGAGAAGGAGGAATGGAACAGCATGAGGAGCACCAATAACACCTGAAAGAAGGACAGTTTCACCCTCTTTCCCTAGTGCTCAGGATCTCTTCCAAGCAGCCCATGGCCATGGAGCAGGCTGCCTCCCCACTCACCTCTGTTGCCCCTTTACTGGCTTTAAACCCTGCCTCCAGCCCCGGGCTTGATTCAGCAGACGCTGGAGCGCTGCCCAGGTGTGAAAGGAGAGGCTGTGAGATGAGTGCCTTCCCTCCTGCTCCCCAGAGAAGCATCTGCCCTGTTTGTCTTCTCATGCCCTCATTGCAGCCTGGTTTCATAGCTTGTGCTAGGTTGCTCTAACTAGGTTGAAGGACTGCCTTCAAAATATGAGGAACAAAAAGGTTGCTTCCAATTCTTCAAACCCAGTTCTACTTCTTTACCCTCCAACAATTTTTCTTCAGTCTT
>JAVHNF010033053.1:0-13377 GCA_034783455.1 Micropsitta finschii | reverse complement strand
CAGAGCCTTGGATGACATGGTTTAGTGTGAGGTGTCCCTGCCCATGGCAGGAGGGTTGGAACTGGATGATCTCAAGGTCCTTTCCAACCCAAACCATTCTATGATTCTGTGATTCTTTCACCAAGAGGAAGGCAGGATGGTTCTGCAGTCCCACCCTTGATCACAATGCAGTTATGTCTTTCTTTGTGCCACTGTCTGGCTTATCAGTTCTGCTCTCTGTTACTGTGAGTATAAATTCACAAGCACTCTGACATTCAGTTTGTCACACAGATGAAGAATTAAAAATGTAAAAATGAATAGGAATAAAGAGAAGCAAGGTAATTACACTCATACACTCATCTTCACGATATGCAGTTCGGCTCCATCCAGATCTCTAACTTAAGGTCAGCCCAATAATTCAGTGAACAAAATAGAAGTGGATGCCATTAAAACCTGAATATTTACCAGGCTTCAGTGCTCACTGAACATAGCTGTTCTTTACCTTGGTAATTTGATTTTTTTATTTGCCTGGCTTAAAACTGAAAAATTCTCCAAATATTATACAAAGTGTAACTACAGTCTGGATGTAAATGGCACCAGTGCTGGTTCTTGTTGGTTTTCACACATGAACTTACCATTTCTGCTTCATTATTAAAGGGAATAGTCGCACCTATGAAAAGAAATTCTGTTTACTTTTCTCAGGACCTGGGTAAGTAGGGATGGATTCTAGAACTATAACTGGTTTAGTCTTCTTGTAAGGCTGAATTATGTTGGAGTATATGGAGGTTATCCATTGAGGCAGGCAAATGAATGGGTGGTCTCTGTTCAGCTTTTAATCTGCACATTCCTTTAGCTGCTGTCTTTGATGATGCTCTCACCAGAGAGGCCAAGGGCTAAGCAGATAGTGCAGCAGAGCAGCCTTTTTCTGCATTAAAATATCCTACTGTTACTAAACAGGTCCAAGCACAGCTCCCAGAAATAAAAGTGATGAATAAGCAAAGCAATGTCATCCAACCTGGAAAACAGAAAGACTGGAAGACCTGATCATAAAAGTGCTGGCAGTGATGAATGTCTTGTCCACACTAGAGCTCCTGTCAGCAGTAACAGCAATGGGAAATTTTTAGGGAAATCTCAGATATAGAGGCATTAAAGTTGGTTCTTGTAGCTCAGGACTGAGGTGTGTTCCTGCAGGGCTCTTTCAGACATGATTGCTTTGTTCCTGGAGTACCTGCCCTCTGGAAAAAGCTTTTGATTTTCTTTGGTCTGAGTTCATTTATGAGTACAGCGTTCATTTATAAACAGTATAAAGCTGTTTATTAACTGATGCAGGCCCCTTCTTCCTGGTGATGTCTCAATGAAATTCCAGTGCTTTCTGGCTGTGATGTTCAAGGTGTCTCTTTGCCAACAGGCTATACTGCGACATGGACAGGACTCTGGCTCTCACAGTGAGATCTAAATCAGAGAGAAGGAGGCTGAAGGGAAGAAAGGACATACTCAGGTATTAGCAGCTTCAATAACTAGCAAACAATAAAGAGAAAGCCATATGAAACAATAGATTCAACAGAACTTCAGAACTTTCTCTGTTTCAGGGCTTGTTGCAATGTGAAAATTGAGTCTTTGAAAGCTTTGGCCAAGGAGTCTTCCAGCTAAAAGAGGGTGTGTAAGATGAGCAGGACATAGGCTAGTCTCAGCCTGCTGCTGAGCAGATACCAGCAGGCTTGGGGGCTTCCATCTGTAGCAGGGCAGCTCCTTGCCCATGCAGATGTGGATGCTGATCACACTCCCCCCTGTGCTGCCCAAGGCTGGTCTCCCAGTGCTGTGCTACTGAGGTCTGTGGGGAAACGTGTGAAGCCTGTTTCAGGTAAATAGCATCACCTATTGCAAATATCGACTTCTGGGGTTTAGAGGGATGCAGCAACCTGTTTTCTGGCCTACCTGACAGCAAACGGTTTGCTGAATCTTAGAATAAGGGAGGTAAAATATTCTTTCCCATTGGAGTAAATTCATGATATTCTGAGTCTAAGTAAATGCTACATATCTATTTCCCCTGAAAGCAGCAACACACCTTCTCTTCATTTGTATTTCAGAGCTAAGCACAGGTGAGGAGTGATTTTATGGGATGGAAGGCTTGAGGGATATCTCTTCCCTATGGGGTTATGTATGTATATATATATGTAACTGAAATAGGGCATTTCTGCTAGCTCCTGAACCTTAGAGTCCATAAAAAGAGCTTATGACTTCTCCTAACAGTCACTAGATCTGTGACAACAGACATCAGGATAGTTTAAATGGTTTGAAAGTATGTGGCTACAACACCACTGAAGTATATAAATGACTTACCAGCATCAGACAAAGATAAATAGGTAAGTAAATAAAAACACATCAGACAGTGTGTAAATAGGTAACTGGGTGCTCCTCAGGTTTGCTGATGAGAATTTTGCATTTTTCTCTCTCTTTCAAAATGCTGAGGCTTTGCTCAGTACTTGCTGTTAATGTGGGTGAAGTCGGCCATATGGCAAGCAGAAAACAGTGCTGGGAGAACTTTCACACATAGCTAATGCAGTGCTTTCTTTGCTAAATGAGGATTTTCTTCCTGAAGTTCGGATTTCACATTCATATCTCTGGGGTAACGCATTAAACCACAGACAAGACTGAGGTGTTTGCATCCAGCCTGTCTTAATGCCTAGGAGAAATGCACCTTCTCTTTCATGCTATAGAGCTGTTTGTCTTTTGAAATCTCTCTGTTCCAATTGATATGGGAGCTGGGGGAGGGAAGTATTCTGTTAGATTTGCTGTTAAATCTACAGCAGGTTCATCAACAACTTCTTCACCCATATCTTCACTTAGCATTGCCCCTGAGGAGTTTCTCTGAATCCTCCTTCAGATTTGCTTGCAAAAGTGCATTATGCTGCTGCAAGTTTTAGACCAATTTTCCCATTTCTCAGATCTAGAATGTGTTCGTCTAAAATCACCTATTTCAGCCAAAGCATCTGTTCGAGTGTGATTGTGTATACATGTTTTTCTTTGTATGACTTAGTTTGTCATATTTATTTCAATCTCGCTGTGGTATCTATCCATCCATATGTCAAGCTGCAAACCAATATTGATTTCAGAGGCCATATGCTATCCTGATGTCTACAAGCATTTCTCCTGGTAGTATCAATGGGAGCCCTCCCTGTGGAGTATGAAGGCTTTCCAAGCTTGGGCAGTGCTGTTGATAGTTCTTGTGTTGGCTGATCAACTTTTCTTCATGACAGACAGAAATTTAGGAACAACACAGAGGAAAACTTGCTTAGTAAAATGGCTGTTTGTTGGGAATCACAGTTTTCCTTTTAGCAAGATTTAACTGCAAACTTTGTAAACAAAATGTACTTATGTAATAGTAATCAGTGTAATAACATCAATATGTGTCTTTTGGCCTGTTTGAGCATGGTGGCTGGTTTAATCCTCCTGAAGTCAACAGAAAGATTAAGGTGTGCTTTAAGAAGTCAGGTTTAAAGCTACTTAAAGCCTCTAGTTAGAAAAACAGTGCGTATGGAAGCTGTGTTTCTTCATATATGAAGTTCGGGGACTGTTGAGTGGGACTGACTCTCCATCAACTCTTGTGTTTGTTTTTGTTTTATAACCATATGGACTTCCTTCATTATTTGGTCATGAAGTGCAAATGAGCCATTAGGAACTGTCTCGAAGGTCACAATTAATTGAACTCTTATGTGGCACCCTCCCCAGTTAAAGACTATGTTAGCATCCCAGAGTATATTAGCATATCATCTTCTCCTGTGAGTGTCTTTCTGCTAGAAGCTGAACGGTTCCCTTTCAGTCCTGGCAGAAAGGTTCTTTGGTGACCCATTTTCATCTTTTTTTGCATGATTTTAATATGTTTTTATCCAATAAATGTTAAAAAATTAAGAAAATATGTATTTCTTCTGACAGAGACTTCTAATGTACTGTCCTTTAGAGGCAGCGCTTTCTCAGAACAGGTTCTGAAACCCAAGCAAAAATACACTACGTGCACTGCAAATGCTGGATGAAGGATGGCAGGCCATATCACAGAATCTTAGAAAAACTCAAACTGGAAGGGACCCATAAGGATCATATTTTTAGTAACCAAATACATACCTATGCACAGACACAGGATCTCAGTCAGAAACTTTATGGGGAAGGCTAATGCTGCCCTTAGCCCAAAACAGGACAATGCTGGGGGAAATATGTAGATTTTTGGCCTATCTTTCCATCAAGGCAGAAATTTAGTGCTGAATGGTTGTACCTACCCTGGCTAACAGTAGTATCCAGCCCTTGGTCATAGCCGCTGTGGTGGGCATCACGGTTGTAACAAATCCAATGGCTAGAAACACTGGAATGAAGCATCTTTATTCATGAAAATGTGCTTGATCTTGATTTGTTGGACCGTTTGGGGAAAATTCCTCTCAGACAGTGGCAGAAAACCTGATTCTTCTTCATAGTGCACAAATGGGCATCTCTATCTTGTCAGTTGTTAGCTTCGGGTGGATGCACAGGCCACAGGCATGTGAAAGGCTTCAAAATCTAAAAACATAGTCTCCAGAGAGACCTAATGCTTCAATAATGCCATAAGTGTAAGGTGTCATATGCAACCTTTTTTCAGCCATAAAGCTAGTGGCCTCTCTATAATATTATCCGTTTGAAGATTACAATATATCATGTCCTTCAGAAAGTGGAGGCCTCTTACCAAGAGGGCAAGCATGTTTTTACAAGTGTCACTACAGAGAGGTTTTCCTCTGTACAAATTAGGCCTGTCAAGAAATTGAAGCCTTCTTCTGCAGAAGAAGTATGAAAAACATTGGGTTTTTTTCCTTTGCATTATGTTGCTGTTAACAAAACCAGCTTTGCTATTATTGCACAGCAAATGGAAAAAAGTTTTACTCTTAAAATAAAGCTTCCAAAGAGAAGAAAGCCTTCCTTTTTGGTTCCTTCATCTAATCAGTCATAAGCTGCTAACTTTGTAGGCTTTTGTTTATTGCATTTATAGTGTTCACATTGTTATGGTAGCCAAGTACTCTGTATAGTAATATAATAATGTTATACGAGAGCTAGTGAGAAACAAATGCAGTCTGCTTAGCTTATTTTAAAGCATCTCTCAGGTTTATCACAGGTATCTGTGGAGATGAACTGAAACCAGGATGAAAGGAAATCTCTCTAAAAGGTAGCAGAATTTCTGGGTGTCTCTAAGTGAAATGTGATGAAAACACTGTCCTGGGTTTGCTTATATTTGCTTACGTTTTCATTTCTTTATCAAGGTAAAGAAAGAAAGTGCTGGTGGTGGAGGAGGATGGAGTGGGTCTGAGAGGTGGGGGGCAGGGAGCAGAGCAGACCCACTGAATAACATGTTCAAGAGCTCTCCTGCACAATGAGATTAGCACAATGTGATCACTTTGATGCCAAGGTGCTAACACAATAATACAAGCGAGTTTGCCAACTTTTCAAATTGAATGTATTTGATTATTTGCTTTTAATTAGTGTGAGTTTTGGAGTATGTACAGGATTGTTAGAGATACATGAAAAGCCTCCTATGGCAGGAGAGTGTATTCTCAGTAAAGACGGTGCGGCATTGTTCTTTTTTAGCTGTGGAGAATGAGATTTAACAGCTATGTTAAATGTTTTAGCCCATTTCTATTGTGCCTTCCTTTCAACCTATTGGCAAGCCCAAGTGATGCGAGAAAATAAACCTTTCATTTGATCTGAATGTTGAGCACTTTGCTATAAGAAGAGCTCCAGCCCAACTTCAGGATACAGGAAATATGACTGGTTTATTTACAGGAGGCTCTAACTCCCTCTTTCTCATAATAAGATCTTGAGTAAACTCATGCTGTCATATTTTCTTCCATGCAGTGCTCTCCTTCATGTTCATTTATCTTGAATGCCTTTGTCAAGATGGTAGATTTAAAAACCCCTTTTTCAATGGCTGAAACAGGTTGCAGTTCTGGAGGAAATACAGCAACAGAGAAACTGTTTATTTTGACCTCTTTCCTTTTCATTCCAAAGTAAGAAGGCAGACTGGAGGTGCCTTGGGGATTGTTTGGATGATTTACTAGTGGCTTACTTCGTGACTTGCCAGTCATCGGAAGCTGCTCACCTTCCCAGACCGTGGAACACACCAGCAAAAGGAAAAGTATCTCTCATTGTTTGGCACAGATTGTAAGTCAGTGTCCATTTCTCAGTGCTTGGCATTACCTGCCTTCGCAGAGTTCAGGCTCTTGGTTTTCCACCATCTGAAGGACAGAAACAAGAAAGACTTAATACATTCTATGTGAAGTAACACAACCTTATACCTATGCTGTTCTTCAATCATTTATGCACAGTTATATATGCACACACACATATATATATTTTAAATACTCTCCCCTTAAACAATAGAGAAAAACAAATGGTTGACAATAACAATGGCAGCAGCTCTCCAACAAAAGCATGCAATTATTACAATTATACTATCCTTGATTAGGCTCCCATGCATTGCATTTCAATGTAATTGATGTTGTAGGTTGACACATTGGACACCAAATATTCTCGCCTGTCCCTTCACTCTTTTGTTTCAGAGCCTGATTTGCATTTTCTATGCTTTTAGTAATGAAGACTTAGCACTTTTCCTCCATTAGAAAAAAAAAGAGAGACACAATAATCTGCAACTCGGCACTTGTTTAAGGATTCTGACCCTCAAAAATACCACTTTGCTTCACACATTAGCTGCTTACAAAGAAGGAAGCTAATGTATCATCTAATTGGGCAAACCACTGCATCTGATTTCTCTCAATCAGACTATTAGCTTCGTAATTACCCATCTGCCTCATGTGGAAAAACGGCAAGGCGAACACCCAGCTAATAACATTCTCAAGAGCTCTCTACCACAATGAGATGAGCATGATGTTGTGGGATATAGTTCCTAACCATTTAAGTGCCAAGGTGGTCTTACAATACAGTGGGAGTCTGCCAACCTTCCCGGTCTGAATGTGCTTAATTATTTGTCTTTAATTAGTCTGAGTTTTGGGGTCTGTTCAGGATTGGTGGTGAAAAATGAGTGGCAGAAAAGAAAGCCCCTCGAGCTCCCTGGCAGTCTGCTTTACATCCTCTTGTCTGCTAAAATAGTAGTATGGAAAGTGGGATTTACCTCCTGAGCAGCTCCAAGTTTGACCTCACTTCTTTTTATGGATTAGAAAAAGTTTTCTGGGTATCTAAGCTGGGGAATAGCCAAGTCAGAATTCAAATGGAGGATGCTCAAACAAGCCTCAGGCTTGAACCTTTTATTTTCCTGCAGTTTTATACTCTTGACCTTTATGGAGCTATTGCCAAACTGAACTAATTTAGGTGAGGAGATGCTCAAATCTAAGATTTCCTCTTCAGCAGAGAGAGGTGCCATTCTCTACTTCCAGCCCTGGTTCTGCCCCTCCTAGATAGCTCACAGTATCTCTGAGCATGTCTCCCATTTGGTCAACTTGCAGATTGCAAAAGGCTGGAATGCCCTTGCTACCTGACTCCAAGGTTGAAACCATATGGTCAAGTGGCAGGCGATTCTCTGAGAAGGGCCCTTGGCTCTGTTTTCACTCCCACATGTGGTTTAGTAAAGCCCACATCTGGTTTCAGGTAGAGCACAGAGCAAGATGCATCTGCCTAATCTGTTTTCTTTTCATGGATTTGGAAGCTTTGTGGAGATTCAGTAAAGATAAATCCAATATTGACCCATATTGACTAATTGCAAATAAGCAAGTCTCCTTCATGTATCCTACCAAAGAGCATACACTATTCCTCATTTTATTGTAGTTTTTGCTTTTGTCCAGGTATCTAGAATGCCAGTTATGGGCTTGACCATCCAAGTGCTAATGATCCCAGGAAAGGAATTAAGAACTCTTAATGAAAACCTTAGAGGATAAGGAAAAGCATGAAATAACACTTAAAAATTAATGTCATAAAATTGTGACATTTACCAAATTATTTTGCATATTGATATATTACCAGTCAGAAATGTTGAGATTTTGGCCTTCCTCAGAAACCAGTGTCTGAAATGCTGCCACAACCACTGGTGTCAATAATGGTGTATAAGACACAAAGGCAACTATTCATTAGTAACTCAGTACTCCAACAACCCTCTTTGACTTTCTAGCGGCAGGACTAGCAAGATGTGTACACAGCAAATGGAAACAACCAGATGGTCTTGCAGTTATGACCCCCACTCTCTCCTCTCCCATTGTTTGCTGTTATCACTCATTGTACGATGTCCAAGCCCCTTCACAGGCCTGCCAGCATGGATTGCTGGATGGAGGCCCTAAACTGCACATTCTTCTCAGGCTTATTTCTGATACCCCATAAACGCTGCTTAGGCCGTCACAGATGATGTGTGAGCCTGATTCTGTAAGGCTTACCTCAAGGCAGTGGTTCTTTGTCACATAAATCACAGTATTTCATTTCATGGGTGGCTTGTGCGGGTAATGTTCACATAGGAAATGCAGGCTTGGCTCAAGGATCCTCAGCAGCCTAAGCACCACTGAATTTGAATGCCCATAGTGTGAGCAGCCAGGAGAGGCCACCCTTGTCCCCAGAGGGAGAGAGGCAGGAGACACAGCCGTGCAGGGTTGATTCCAGCCATGGAGCTCTTCACAGCAATAGGAGTAGGGGAACCCTCTTCTCCTCAGCAGTAGCAAATGCCCTGGGTACTGAGATATTCTCCTTGGGGACACAAACAGCTGGTCTGGCTTCTTGGAGATCTGATGTAGCCACAGACAATTGCCTGCCTTGCCTTTGCACAGAAGCAGCTCTGGTTATTTTGTGAGGTCCTGTGTTTTTTGCTGCTCACTGGTTGTGGCATGATAAATGATAGTTTGAAAGGCACCTGATGGTTTAGACTCCGAAAACCTTCACCAAATACCACCAAGGGACTCCCAACTGCATCTCTGTAAAACGGCATCCCTGTTCTATCAACTGCAAAACTGAGGGCAGGCCTTGGGCAATGCAGTGTAGTCGTTTAGCTCTGTCAGCTGCCTGAGTTTATCAGAATGAGTACAGGGCCTTAAATAACTTTGTCTCTCTTACTTATGCATGTCGTCCCTTCTCAGGTGACATTCTGCTCTTCAGGGAATGGCTCGCATGTGTAAGGACCGTGAGACTCTTATTTCAAATGCCTGTGTTCTCTGTGTTTTATCTTCACCTTCTCTCTAGTGACCTCTCCGGGGGAAAGGCTGTGCAGTCTTTGGTGAGGCACATCACTTTAGCAGAGGTGTTGGCTCACTTATGGCTTGAGATTAAACTGCTATGGTTGAAGTGTCACCCATCCTCCCCTGTGCTTCCTTCTCCTGTGATTCCTGGCTCCAGAGCAGGGATGGCCCAGCAGCTCTTGAACTGTTACCATTTATAGCCCAACATAGTACAGTAAACTGGCACTGGCTCTAGTTTTCTTTCATAGATTTGGCCTGCAAATTGCAGCAGTTCAAGAGCTGATTCTTCTCTCCTCTGAGGTTATTATTCTCATAGATTGTGTAATGCTGGGGTGAGGGACAGGCAGGTATCCTAGGGCAGGAATCACTACTCTGACTCAGCTGGAGGTGTCAGCAAGCACAATTCAACTTGCTCTGCTTCTTGCTGCATGGCTGTGTTAAGCCCCTGCCAGTGATGAGCACGGATTTATGCTGGCCATGAATAGGCCTGTTGTTTGGAAAGATCAAAGGCTGAGCTGAGAATGACATTACAGGTGACAAAACCATGCTGCCGGAGTAACAAAAAGTTTCTTCTGAGTCACTCTTCAGATGTTGCTGCTGAATGTGACTCCCCTCTTCAGATATACATGTGCATTACCTGGCATGTATGATGCTGTGGGAAAGCTGATGATGGGAACTGTCTCAGGTGTCTTGAACTGTATGAATGGCCTGTGTTATGGTTGAGCAAATACTGCCTGTGCTGACAGGGAAGTGAACTGTGTCCATGAATGAGGAGCTGACATTTCAGGGGTGGACATGCCATGTCTTTTAACGTTTTCTATCAGACCAGAGAGTTCTGAGCAAGACAATGTGAGGTGATCAAAACATAGAGTGACTTAGTGGTTATTGAAGACTTGAGAAGCTGCGCTGAATCAGGTTAGGGAAAACAGCTCTTGGTTTGTACTGGGAACATGATGGGAAGGCTTCTCTCCTTCTTGGTCTCCTCTGGTTCAGAGAACTTATAGCAAAAGAGACATCTTGATAGGCCAGCCTCTGTATTCACCTGGGAGCTGTATGCTAGTCAGGGTAAATAAAAAGAAAACCAATTAGTTTTAAATGACTGCTGACTTTGTGCACAAGCTGAGCAGTTGCACCAGGTGAAATGTTACAGCTCTCACTCTTCAGCCCCACTCGTGTCTCATAACTCACTGAAAATGCGTGTCCATCCTTCATCTGCCACACTGAGCATATTAGTGCCTAATAGTAGAGGTAATTAAAGGTACCACATCAGACTTCAGCAGCTAAGGGGCGATGCTCATCCTGCCCTGAGTGTCTTACATGAGATCAGGAGCTTTGCTGGGGGAGTACATCATGGAGAATGACATATTTTTGCAGTTCTGTAATGGG
The DNA here is from genome assembly GCA_034783455.1 of Micropsitta finschii. Classification (NCBI taxonomy): domain Eukaryota; kingdom Metazoa; phylum Chordata; class Aves; order Psittaciformes; family Psittacidae; genus Micropsitta; species Micropsitta finschii. The sequence continues at coordinate 2,833 of JAVHNF010033053.1, read as the reverse complement.
GGAATGGTTGATGAAGTGGAAAGGAAAATATTCCAGGGATGCAATCTTTCAAAAGATTGCTGGGAACCTCTCAGCACACCTTTTTCTTCCTTCTTGAGCAGGAAGATGCTTCATTTTTATAGATAAACGCTCTGAGAAATTAAGATTTCAGTTTCACGTCTTAATTTTTTTCTCGGACAGATGTCTGCTGTCAGTGGGATTTTCTTGCTGCAGAGGGGTTGAATTGTTCCGCTCTGACTGGATATTCACGCACTCCTATGCAAGAGTTTACCGTTCCCTAAAAATAAGTGATTTCTTTCTCCTGCTTTCCTGCCTCCTGGAAACTAATTTGTCCTCTCCTTTTATGAATGAATGATAGGTGGGCTGGCCTTTAGAATTGCTTGTTAGCAAGGTAAGGCAAGGCAGTAGTTCATCCTCCTCTTTTCTTGCTCTGAGTTTCCTATCAGTTCAGATACCTGTTGGCCATCGGTATGTCATTAGTATAACAGCTAAGACCTGTTCCTTACAGCTCTGCAAATTTACACCCTTGATGATATAGTTCAGTTCCCTGTTTGACCACAGTGTTAAGTGTCTTGGGGTCCTCACTTAACTCTTGGAGCATCCTGATACTTTTACTTTTTGGGGATGGTATACATGTTCCATGCAGTTGGGGTGTTTTCAGATGCTGAGGAAAGAAGGACCCTAGGTATGCCTAAACCAGGTGAAAACGGGGTGCTTTCAGAGGTAATAAATACAAAGGACATAATCTCAGAGGGATAGAGGCATGGCATATGTATTCCTGGAGCCCTTTATGTCTGCTGCATTTTAGAGGTCCTGCAGGATTTGAGCATGTTTCGTAAATATGGACCATTGCCATAGTCCATCTTAGATGGTCAAGCACCCTTATCATCCCCAGATTTCCCAGGAACAGCCCATCAGCAGATCCAGTGATGTTCCTGTTTAGTTTGACTCACACAGCACACAAGTGCAATAAGGAGCTTAGTCAAATGAAAGTCTTTTCCATTATTTCTTTTTCCCCTTGCAACAAAGCTGGCAGAGCAACTGCCCAGCACATGTGAATCAGTGTATTCATAGTTCTGGGAAGTAATTTCTTTCTTTCATTATTTTTATCGTTAGAAACTGTTGGTTAATTAGGCTGAAATACAGAGTGGACAAAGGAACCAGAAGGATGTGTTGTGACTTCAGGCAGAGCAAACTGGGTGCTGTTCCCAGGGAGAGATTAGCAGCTCTCTTGCTGATAGATTCTGGTGTGTAGCCAGTTCTGAACAGCCAGCTCTGCAGGCAGCCACCTCTGGAGTGAAGAGGGAAAGTAAATGCAGGAGAGGAGACCAGGACAAGTCTCTGTTCTCATGAGCTGCATGAACTGTGACACCAGACACAATTTGTCTGTGGTGTCCTATGTAGTTCAAGAAATTATAAAATATTAAAAAGTCTTTGCTGAGATTTGAAACATCAGACTTAAACAACAGAATAACCCTTCTCTACATCAATGGACAGGACCTCTTCCTTCCCTGATTTAGATTTTCTGCTACCAACCGACTAGCTTTGTTTGAATACACAGGATTCCAACAAACTTGGGTGCCAGGGTACCAAGTTGCTTCATAAAAATAGGGCACTGTCTCTATCGTAACCTAGACCTATTTGCAATTCACCTCTTTTACCTTGGCTGCAAAGCTGTTTGTTCTCATCATGCCATAAGTTGAATCTTTATAATAATAAGCCTTCATTGAACGGTGGTGCCCAAACCCATGGTATTACTTGCAGCAACACTTGGGGTAATGAAGAGTTCAATATTATCAGTCACAGACTTGATTTTGATAGCAGTGTACTGACTTTTGCTCTGCGGAGAGACTAATGTGGCTGGACTGTAAAGGACTCTATAAACAGCAGTTTTGCTTGGGGCATCAACTGTCAATCATGTAGTTTGAGAGCTTGCAAATGAGGTTAGGACGCTGGGTAAGCATTTTCTCTGTTGTTTAATCAAGTCCTTGATGCAATCTTCATGGTCCTTCTAGATTCCTGGAGGAGACCCTGGATAGGGATCTAAAACAATTGTCAAGAAGTGCACCTGGAATTACAGACTGATAGAAAACTCTAGTCAGATAACATCCTTAGAGGGGTTAGTAAGATGATGCTGGTGACAGATGAACTGGAGGGTGATGTCTGATTTGAAAGAGAATGACTTTTTCATTTTGATAAAATCAAGCTGAATGAACTGGAATTTATGAAAGATATTCTTTATAAAATTTGTTTTAATCCACAAAGAATTTTCCTGTTCCATTAAGTAATATTCCCACAGTTTACACTGCAAATGGGCTTCTATTCAAACTGTGCTGCAAGGACATTAATTAAAGTGTGATGAGTTCTATAGTGGCTAAGTTGAAGAGACCTATGTCACTCATGTGACAGTGGCAGCTACTCCTTCTTGGCCACCAGACCAATTGATGACTTTAGGATGCAAACACCCCCCAAAAATTACCAATTAGGTCTTGTGAGGAGGGAAAGAGCCCAGCAGGAAAGCTGCATTTTCTCTCTGTTTAACAAAAAGGCTGAAAACTTCTCTCTTCATCTCCTTCTGCCCTAGTGCAATTCCTTGATGGGATTGTACTTGGTTGCATGGCAAAATTGGTGTTTTGATCTTCAGTGAGGCTCCAGGACCTTGAATAGTAAAAATCACTTTTAAAGTGCATAGAATCACAGAAAATTTGGGTTGGAAAGGGCCTTAAGATCATCCAGTTCCAGCCCTCTGAGATGTCACACTAGACCATGTTGCCCAAGGCTCTGTCCAGCCTTGCCTTGAACACTGACAGGGATGGAGCATTAACCACTTAGA
>JAVHNF010033046.1:0-13688 GCA_034783455.1 Micropsitta finschii | reverse complement strand
CGGCGGCGAACGGCGGGCGCTGTAGTACTACGGGGCTGGGGACGGAGAGGGGCGGGGGCTCGGTCATGACCACGCCCCCTCCTGGCGATGGCCACACCCCCTCGCCCGGTCCCCTCCCTCCTCTAGCCTAGAGCAGCCTCGTCGCTATCGCCGCCGACCCCTCGGGATATGGGCCCGGTGAGCCCCGGTTGTGCCCGCATGGCTCGGACACAATGGGATCGTTACAGCGGGGCTGTGTCTGGTTTGTGTGGAGCCTGGGGTTACATAAGCGAGCGCGGAGAGCAGAGGGCAGGATCACGGCACGCAGATTATAGCGACCACGATGAGCCCGCAGCTTGCCCTGTGCGCGCCTGAGACGGGTCACACCAGCACAGAGCGGGGCACCCGGCTGCTGCGGTGAGACGGGGGTTAACAGAACAAGGTAACTCAGTGAGAAATGAAATGCCAAAAAAGAAAGGATTCAAAAGAAAGGAAACCAAATCGAAAACCCCAAGGTTTAAGAACGTGCTTGAAAGGGACAAAATAAACCCTAGAGATTGCAATTCCAGTTTTATCAGTTCCCTCCCATATGCCGAGCTGCTGTGGAACAGCTGGCACTGGCAGCAATCGGTTATCACTGCCTGCTGGAAGCTCAGTGTTACAAAATCAAAGTCATCATTATGATGACTGGTTACATTTGCTTTACCATGTAAATATCTAAACTCTAATGATAAATATATCTTTAGTATCTCAGCATTATTTAAGACTATTGGTCTATTTTATTAGTGCTCGTGCTGTACTGTCCCCCTGTCTGCCAGGTTGTAATAGAGATTTTTGAGTTCTGATTTTTTAGCTCTGAAATTACTGACATTTCAGAGCTGACGTTGACTGGCACTGTATCTGCCACTGAGCTGTGAGCAAAACTTACTGACAGCTCAGTGGCAGATACAGTGAGAACCCACAGTGAGAACTTTCAAGCTGTATTACATTTCACTTGATAGTTTAGGGATGGAACTTGGAACCAAAAGTGCCACAGAAGAAATCAGTGATCACACCAATGAAAGAATAGTGCTGTGGGTGGTTTGGGTTTTTGCTTTTTTTCAAGCTTGATAGCAATTTTCTTAACACAAATATCTTATAAAATTTACTAATTCTGCCACGTAAGCATACACAAGCTCGAGACTGGAATCTCTATCTCAAAATTGGCCAGGTTCAACAAAGCCTTGGGTGACATGGTTTAGTGTGAGGTGTCTCTGCCCATGGCAGGGGGGTTGGAACTAGGTGATCTTAAGGTTCTTTCCACCCTAACTATTCTATGATTCTATGATATAGTAGTTACACTGGACAGAAGCCTCAACTGAAATGTAGCTTTGCTACCTTCTGTTTGAAAATCTCATACATGACAATGGGAGTTTCAGGTGAGAATTTACAGTTGGTTGCAACTACTTACAAAATCTGGAATGGAAAGGTTTCCCTTAAAGTTATTGCAATATCACAAATGGTGATTTCAACATTGTGACAACACTTCTGCAAGCTGTTCTAGTACATAATTACTCCTAGACATGTGTCAGGGGATCAAATCAAAATGTAAACCTAAATTTCTGCTGTAGGCACTCCTAAGACAAGAGGTCTTGTGAGTTGTTGTCATTTCAGAAAACTGTAATGGAAAGAATTTTGAACAACTATATTCTAAAACTTTACCCGTCAGTCACAAACACGTTGAGACTTGTGACTTGGCATCTGCTTCCACTGCTGTCTTTTATCAGAGTTCACATTCTGGCCATCCCATCTTGACAGACACGTCCCGTGTGTAAATTCAAGCAGCATGTTGTCCTTGTACAAATTTGGTGGAGCGTCTCATCTCAAATTCTTCCTTATTGAGATCTCCATTTGTTTCAGGCAGTTTGATGGATTTTTTTTCTGACCTCTGATAATTTCCTGTGCTAAAATCAGTTGTGAGGTAAGGGTAAGGGTATTAGAAGTTATCGTCTAGATAAGAAAATAAACAGACTCCTTGAACAAGACCGCAGGACAGTTCCTCACTCTGGGAAGAAACAGGAGGTGTAGACCTGCTTAGAAGGTATCAAGGACACGTCTTAGAAGGAAATTTGTATTTAATTCATCTACTAAGCAGATAATGCAAAAACAATGAAGTTTTCCTCTACATTGTTTTCATGACATAAGTATTTGAGCTCACTATTGGAGGCTAATGAGATTTTACCTCTTTTGGATTTTAACAGAAGACTGTATAATGCAGTAAAATCCTATCCTTGCTGTAAGGTGCAACCTAATCTAAATGAACAAACAGTGTATATTTGAAATAGCCATGTGACTGAAATGATCTTTAATTTGGGGGAGAATTTATACAGAGATGAATTTTAAGGAGGTTTGAATAGCAAAGAACCATAAACCAAACCCCAAGTCATTATTCAGTTCTTTCTTTTCTGCATGTGCTCATGAAGACTTACAGTTATCTTTTGGGGATACTGCATCTTATAGGTGCTTAGAATAGTCAGGCATTAAAAATGCAGGAAAATAAGTGGGAATAAGGATTCCATTTTAAGTATGTGGGGAGTAAAGAACACAGGTTCATTCAAAGACAAATCTTATGACTTCAAATGATTTGTTTCCAGCCAGCCTTCAATATGGCCAGATTTTAGCACATATTTCTGCTGAAAAGATGAGCCCATTTCAGTTTTGTGTCTAAGTGCTCAATTTGCCCAGAAATCCAGAAGCAGCTCTTCCCAAAAAATGTATTCTTTCCCACAGTGTTTTAGTGCCCATGAAGCAGGAGGCTGTGTGGATTTTCCTTGTGTGATTCACTTACCTGTGGGTTCTCTGCTACAGAATAGTAAGCCGGTATTTGTAGCATTCAGTGTGACACACGTATACACACAGAGTTTATGCTTCATTCAACAAAGCATGTGAATATGCTTTAATTTAGTAATTTAGGATATGGCAACTCTAACCATGCCATATAAATCCTTTCCTGGACTGAAGCCCTTGACTATGAAAATAAAGATGCCTAGGACATTCACGTGATTGAAGAGGCTGGAATAATCATATTAGTATGGATCAGTACACACAGGTGACAGTTCAGTGTGTAAACTGTAATCCTTCAAACAACATACTGGTATTATTGAGATTAATTTAGAAGACAATGATATGGGGAGAGGGGTAGAACTGATATGATTTTTTTCAACAAGCCAGCACAGAACAAAATAGGCTATATTATGACTTCCAAATTAAAACACTAATGTAAACTTTCACAAACTCACAAGTTTCATCCAAGTTAAACAATGAAGGGCATTCATAGAATTGGACTCTGAGTTTCTGCAAGCATAGGGTACAGACAATATTTTACAAAACCCTGACTTTGTAAAGTGTTAGGGAACTGCACAAATGATTCCTTGTGTTTCTAGTACCAGTTGAGCGCACAGACAGATGTAAGCAAGTAAGAATCACATTTAGCAACAATTTCTGCTATAGCATTTAATGTTCTTTACAATCTATCATCTTGCTTGTCTAATCATATAAAGAGTCCAATTTATTCTTTTTAGGACACTGATATATACTTGAACTTCTGCTCAGAGTGCAAACATCTCAGAGGAAAACCTTTATTTATAAATACATGACTCCCTAATGATTTACTTTTCAGTCTGAAAAAAAAACCAACACAAAAGCCACAACTATCTATGCTGTCAGCAACACCTCTTCTGAAAGTGATCTTCAGACCCAGATTGTCAGAACTTAAAGAGCGGAATTTTACATATGCACACACATCCTCTCAGATTCTTTAGGAAGTATTTTCACCCCCTTCTGTCACCACCCCCCCATTTCCCTGAACAAAAGGAGGAAACAAACAAGAATGTTTGAAAATTAACAATTAGAAGTCTCATAGCCTGCTTCAAACCGTCTTGTTCAGTTCAGCTTATAAGCAATTTGTAGTACATTTAACCATTAGTCCTGGTCCAAACAGCTGATGAGGTGCGTACAGCACATCCATGTAACACACCGATGCAGAAGAAAACTGTCAGCTTTCTCTAAGGAATTTTCTGCTGGATAGCTGGATTTAATCATCTCCTGAAAAAGTTCAACTTACACCAGTAGCAGCACCAGGGAGATGGTGGAGATGCATACTGACAATAAGGAAAGGAGAAGGGAGATCTCCTTTTTGCAGTAGCAAAATCAAGTTACTTTGTCTGTTCAAGGACCCGTGTCCTAATTAAATCCAGTAAAAGAGCTAGTCTGAAATATGGGTTATACTTCCTATTTGTATTTTCTGTTATGAGAGATACTGGATATTACAGTTCTGTGAAACATTCGGACAAAAGGGAAAGTAAACTAAAAAGGACTGCTCGCTCCAATAAAAGACAAATTTACATTAGATGTTTGACTGCTGCATACTTTTATAATGTAATTTTTACATACTACAGTGTGTGAATGTTTTGAATTCAGCAATAAATGGTAGCACTGGTAACCTTTGAAAAATTTGCAAGTGATTTGTGAGCATAACAGGGTGTACCCTATTCTGGATTTGGCCTCTGCATGTGTGTTTGTCTTTGTGGTAACCTCACCCACATTGCACTATATGTAAACTTGGAGACTTTTTAACAGCATACAGAGAAAATTCAGCTCTCAGCTGCTAAAAATAACCATTTCCAGGATGACTGATTCCTTTGAAAAACAGGATTTGAGTTCTGAACTGAATCACAGTGGTGTTTCTTTGCGCCACATGCTACGTTAACCGTACTTGGTTGTGTACACAGAGCAGGCAAGTTACGTATCTGGGAGGCAGCCCAAGAGGACAGCCTCTGGGTGGGGATCCCGCTGTTACAGCCCCGTGTCACAGGGAACTGCCATTTCAGACTTTCTTGTGTGGACAGAACACTTAAAAGAACTAGAGAAGCCATGTGAGGTCCCATCAAAAACAGAACTGTCTGCTTATACAGTAAGTACAAATGCATCATACCTTTTGCAATGGGCCTCTCCTCAGAAAGTTGCCTTTCTGTTACTAAAAGCTAAAGTACAGACAATTATTTCTCATACAGTTGATGACTTATTTGATCATTTAATGGAAAAAAAAATCTTTCTTCCAATATAGGGCAGTTTGCTTAAACATTTACCCTATGTACACCTTAAAGTATAATTAAGACAAAAAAGAGTAAACATTAAAAAATTAAGATCTATCAAATTAAGCTTGTTCACTAACCTAGTTGGTACACTAAACCTTGACCATACATTTGAAGAAATCAGAATATAGCAATGTTAGATGGTTATAGAGTTGGGATGTCTATAGAATAAGTTTCTTGTTAGCAATGTCAAGTGAAGACTGCTTTCTGCCCAGGCAGCAAGTTTCTATTCCATACTTTAAAATAATTGTACAAGTCTTGACCTTGCTGAGTTCTGCTAAATTCAGGGCCTATATTACTACTTTCACCTGACATCAGGACATAAGAAACAACTCAAGTGAAACACACACATTCTCTCCAAGAAATTACAAACCAAGAAGTTCTTGTTTATGAAAGGCAGGAATTTCACCACCAAGATCTTACCTGATTGAATAATCACCAGCCTAAGGACTGATTCAGTTGTATGCACCATCTTTCAAGGTACAAATGTCATCTAATTATCTAGCCAGAAACAATAATTTAGATAGCCTAAAAGCATCAGGTATCTCAATTCTGAATAAGCATGGCAGTTTGAAAAAAAGTACTCATTTTTTACACATGCTTTAGTGTGACTTGGGTGTTCCTCTATAGTAGTGCCCTTAGGAGTTCACTGAACTTAACAGTAGACTTGAACGTTTGCCATTAACTGTGAATTAGTGGAACTTACATATAACAGTATAATACTGTCAAAGTACAACAAATGTCTCAGCAGCAACACTGCATTCCAATAGCTATTTCTTCAAAGAAAAGTCACTTGGGTTAAAAATGACATGCTAAATGTACATGTTTGTCTTTAGGTGCCGTTTTAGAAGAATAGCCTCTGACCAAGAACAAAAATTGTTGTCGGAATAATATGCGAACAGGTAATTTCCTCCAAGCCTTCACTTGGATGTGTACACAGATATAATTAGAACTCTTTAAAAGTGCAGTGATTTTGACAGCTGCCATTGGGATTGTCACAACTGCTGTGTAGGGCTGTCATCACTTACTAGTCAGCAAACCAGAGTTCACCAGTCAGTGGTGTTTGCTTTGATCAATGCTACTATTCATGATTGATAAGCATATAGTCCAAAGTTGCTTATAAGTGAGGAAGCATGTGCCAGCCCCTTTATCTTCTGTCAACGTTTCCCACTCCTCCCCCTTCCCTTTTGGAAAGTAGCAGACTTCAGGATCAGACAGTCCGTAGTATTTTAGCCTCTGGACTAGGCAAGACAGCTGAGTCAACACGTGGATTACCAAGGCTGGCTTGGTTCTTTGAGGGTTAACGTGGTGTTGAGCCTTTATTTGTCTTTCTTTTTAATAGATAGGACAGTCAGGTTACAAAAGTTTAAACACAAACAGACGAGAGATAGTTTAGGGACGGGGTTTTGAGCAGCTCTCAGAAGAATAATGGAGGCTGCTGTTACCTCTGCCAGTTTGAAGTATCTAGTGTTAGAAAGAACAACCTTGTTTCATTCTTCTTCACTTCTCCTCCCACCAAACCCCTACCTTTCTGCAAAGTAACTTTGGTGCCCTGCTTCTCATTTTATCTCTCACACAGAAGGACATATAAAAATACATACATACATACACATTACGTAGAATATATAGCTTGTAAAGTTTCTACTGTTGTATTAATTGAAAAGCTAAATCTTCTTTATTTTTTTGTGCAATTGCCCATTGTCACTTGACTTATTAAAATGTTTCTATCTTGATTAGGTAGCCTGAATGTAGTACACAGTTCACATTCAAAGCATACAATTTGCATTTTTAGATTAATATAATGTATTGTCTTACCTAATAAAGAATCGTAACACATTCGCTGACATTCGTGTAACTGGGTTTTGCCTTGTACTGAACCCTTGATTCTCCAATGTACTCTTCTGCATCACTGACTGTAAATTCAAAGGGAAAACTATTACTTTCATGCTTTCCTGTCTATAAATAGAGCTGTAGCTTTCAGATCTGATCCAGACTACCACATTTCAGTAAAATGGGTATGGATACAATAATTTGTATTTTTTATTGTATCAAACCTCACTACTACCAGTAATTAACATTTTCTTTTATTGTTAGAGCGTGCCCAATTTGCTTTTATTCTCTTTCATATTTCTCTCATCTACTTTATACTGGTATTTTCAGTAAGTAGTAACAAAGTATTAATACACAAAACAGAACTAATGAAAAGCACAACTGAATGGAAAACGGGGCACCTGATCTACACAGACAATTCTTCAAATATCTCATTACTGATAAAATTAGGGTTACAATTTTTCCCTTAGCACTGGAAAGAAGTCTAGCTCTAGAAAGAAATAGCCTGTAGAGAAATTGTCTGCAATTACAATCAGAAGGGTTTTGAAGGCTTCCTACGCACTTTTTGTTCTCTCTCTCCACTCCTCTCACTTTTCTCTAATAGACAGAGTGCCTGAGGTATTTTGCCAGAACAGAAACGTCTGGTTGGGCTGCAGGGCTGGTCCTTAATACACAGCTCACAGCAGAACAGTGGGAGAATCATTCTCCCAAATGTTCTGGGTCCTGAATGACTCGAGGCATTTAGTTTTATTCAGTACTACACCACTATGCCAGAAAGAGACAGGCCTATTTCTGCATAAAGATGAAGAAATAGAACTACAAGGTAGGATTTTAAGGAGATTAACAAGTTCTCATTAATTCTCATGAGGATTCTCTGAAGGCTTTCCACGAGCTGTCTAAAAGGATTTTCTGTGTTGCCTACCTTGCATCAACTCACTTTTCCACCTGGTAGAAATTCAACAACACTTAACTCCCTCAGATGCTTAAAAGAGTTTAGAGGAGGTCAAAGTTCCTTCATTTAAGGAAGGATGTAGCCTTCAGTTGCATTACCCTGTCACAGAAGTTCCACTGTTAGGTTTGAATAGACTAAAATAAAACAGTTCTTGTTTAAAATCCTTCTTGCTTTTTTTTCTATTACCTTTTTATTCCTATTGTAGTTATGCTGTTATGCATGCGAAATAAGATAAAAAGTCTTTTGATAGTGACCTTGCAGTAAATTAATTGCCAGTAGACAAGCACAGAAAGCGTCAGAGTTAAAATTAATTTCCATTTACCTTCTAACAGGGTAGAGCAGAACAGACATTTCTATTGTGCCACATCCTGAGCCAACGTAACAAGGTCAAACATGAACAGGAATTCAAACATGATTCATAGAATGGTTTGTGTTGGAAGGGACCTTAAAGCTCATCCAATTTCAACCCCCTGCCATGGACAGGGACACCGTCCACTAGACTAAGTTGCTCAAAGCCCCATCCAGCCTGGTCTTTCCAGCCTTACCTCCCCCCTCCTTCAACTCATTAATTTCTCTACACGCATGCAAAGAGGTCCAACTACCATTTGGGTGCTAGCACTTCGATGACATGACCATGAAACTGAATTCCTGTTGAGCTCTGTGGTGCAACTGCCTTCATCCAAAAATAACATAAGGGTTAAGGATAAAATGATGTAACTCACCCTTCTATGCCAAATATGCCCTCATACAAATGGAAAAATGTATGAAAAGACAGGAGAATGGAATTACTAGAGATGGTCTAAAGAACAGCAGGATGCATGATGGTCTTGTTGCACAGGGTTAGAAGTAGCTAAGCTTTTCTGTCACTCTTAGGAAAGTCAGGTTTATTCTTTATACAAAGCTGCAGAAGCTCCCTCAGGGGTAGAATGCTTTATGGCCACACTCCTCACTTTTTTTCTTCAGGAATACAGCAGGGGGAATGAACCCTAACTCTTTTTCCTGAAGGAAAAATAAGAAAACTACAATCTTTTTTCCTCTTAAACGGCACTGTATCTTGTACAGAATGTGCTCTCTATACATAAAAAGTGAGACAGCAGAATTCTGATTTTCAGAACTGGGAGAAATAATAGCAAAACCAACACCTGAAGTGCGAGGTAGCATTCTCATACTTGTGATGTCAGAAGACTGCTCTGGTTTTGTTTTGATTGAGATATTGTGGTTTCCTAAGATTGAAGAAATGTATAAAAATATATATGCATATGTAAAAAGTGAGTTACTGATGCATTAAAAGTATCATAAATAAATCCAAATTTACAGTTAGGTATTATTTTTAAGCACAAAATGGACAACTGCTGCTCCAAGTGTGAACAGTAGTATCCTGTATTTGGGGTGTTATTAGAATGCCCAATTGCATTCAACACACCAACAATTCATACAATAAGTTTATTGAGATAGGAAAAAGCCTTTCTGAGATCTGTGGAAATGACACTGTAACAGGCAGTCTTCAACGTAAGTGACACTTCATAGGCTAGCTCCTCCACTGGTTGTGAAAAACTGGGCTGGGAAAACCTGCTGGTGTCCTACTGTGCTATGATTCAGCTCTTAACAGCCTGAAGCAGGCTCAGAGTGTCCTGGTCCATACCTGATACTCTTCTGGGTTTATCTGTACTGACTGATTCTCTCCCAGAAGCTGGTTAAGCTAAAGATAGTTTGTGCCACTGGAACAGGACAAACCTGACTTCCTGTGGGTCATCATATGAATCACTGTACTCAATACAGTTTGTGGTCATGAAAGCCGAAAGAAGTAACGGAGAACCCAAAAGTTCCTCTCATTGCAAGAGAAATTGTGCTGTATCAATAAAATTTAGGTGCTTCATGTCTGATATGCTGATAAATTTATGACCTTTTCGCTTATCATTACACGAAACAATTCTGCAAGATAGGGAGTGTTATATGTAGCTGGCCTGGAAGGCAAGACTGATTCCTTATTTGCTCTTAGGGTGGTTTTGTTTGTGTGTGGTGGGTTTTCTGAGGGGTTGTTTGGTTTTTCTGGAGGAGGTGGTGTGTTTGTGTGAGGGTTTCTTGTATCTTTCTAAGGAAGCCACCCTCCCTCCCTAAAAGTCCAATTAAGATCTCCCTTCACTGATAAAAATACAGAAGTCTCCAATTTTCTCTGTGTCTGTTTTGGTTTTATTTTTAAGATCATGAAGAACTCTGTGGCACCAGTTATGGAGCTTTTTGTCTAAATGGAGGGATTTGCTATATGATTCCTACTGTACCCAGTCCATTCTGCAGGTCAGTGAAACTAAAGTATGTGTTTAAGTATTAGCCAGTAGCTGTCTAAAGACTGTTTCTCTAGTTTGCTTCTCTAAGGAATTATAGTTAAAATGTTATATAAAAGAAAATACCTATTAGCTGTGGCTGTTCCATATCCAGTAATTCATGCTCAGATTACTTATCTAGTTTGCAGAGACATGACAATATGAGAACAATAAATGTGTATACTCGGTGTATATTTGACAGGTGCAACAGTTACTCAGTTACGTATGCATTCATATGCTCTCTATATTTAGAGCCATATTTCCTCCTCTTATTATAATGCAGAAAAGAACAAAATACCCTTTGCCTCTTGGAGGATAGACTGTAGGAAAGGCATCCAGAAAGGCAAAGTATGTTCCCTGGGTTTTTTTCGGTTGAATTACATTGCAGAAATTCTTGTAACATAGAATGGCTTGACCTGAACAAAATGAAAAGGCACAAAAAGGAATATTATCTTTCAAGGGGGGTAAAAAAAACGTTATTCAAGACTTCCTGTGTTCTCTGAATCTCACTGAAATACTCAGAGGGCAGCTTTACAGTGACAGCCAAAGACCACTTGGTAAAGAAACATCAAGGCAGCAAATATAGACATTTCTTATACCATTCATTTATGGGACCATTCTTTCTGAACCCATGCAGCACACTGGAAAAGAAGCACTTCCTATTTTTGCACGTGGATACATTTCCTGCACATATACCGCCCTATCCTTTTATTTTCTCATTACCAAAACATAAGAAGGTGCTAAATCAAATGGTAATTTTTCATGCTTCTGCATTTCCTAATTCTGAGTTACCATTCCTCAGAACAACTTATGGTTAATTTAATGGGTTTCCTTAACATAATAACAGGCATTCAGGCATGTATTACATACACTAAGGATATCACCTTTTTTTCTTCCATGGTAACTTCTGCTCTCTCCAATCTTGAGCTATAACTAATGATAACTGGATCAAACAGATTGAAGGAGGAAACAAAAATCTTTTCTAAGATGCCTAATTTTAAAGTATTTCTTTCTTTTGTTTGGGACAGATCAATGTAAACGTTTAAACTCAAGCCTGTAAACTCATCTGGTAAATGAGAGAGAAGAGGCAATTTTGTGGTAAATGCTCAGTGAAAAATACATGCAGCGCACCACTGTCATTAGGCATATTGTCCAATGTCACAGTGAATCAGATCCAGAAAGTGAGGGTAAAGCTTGGAAGTGCTGTATGATGACGACGATTTATTCTAACTGCTAAACCTTGCAAGCTTATGCAGTGTAAAATGAATACTACTCCCACAAAAAGTAAAGCATGTTGAAATTTGCATGTTCTTTTTCCTAGAAGGAATCCCGTATTACAACATTAACGTACTTAGATAAAAACACAATGGTTAGAATAAACAGCATCAGTTACACAATTTCAAGGCATCCTCTCAACCGTTGCCAGTGTTATGAGGAAGGTGTATTTGATGCAGTGACTGTAAATATGAGGTAACAAACACTCAGAACAATACATTCTTCAGGAGCACAAGCTAGTCACCATGGATAATTTCCACTTTAAAAGGGCTACAAATGAAGAAATTTATAATTCAGGTACCAGAGGATTTTATAATCTGCTGAAGCAGAAAAGCAACATCCTCAGAGCACTTCTGTTATACTCAGGAAATCTTACTGCATTTAAATCGCCAAGTATTTTTCTTCTGTATCTAGTGGTTGATTCTGAAGTTATATGGGTTTAAATAGCAGCATTCTATTTAAGCATGTCCTCATTCTAAGCATGTTCCTTAATCAGTCAGAGAAGGCTAATTATAGATGAGAAAGGTTTTGTTTACACACAGATATCTTGGTAATCAGCAATGATGTGAATAGAAACAACAGAAAAAATGCATCCCTATTCAGCAGAATTCAGAAAAATATTTGGTGCTTCGGAACTTCAAGGCTGGCATCATCCTGCAGTTGTGCAAAGTTTTCTTGATGCAGGCCTCTGCCAAATGCCCCCTAAAGCTTCCAAGTGTTCTCAGATGCTCATCTCCCACCACTGGAAAAACTGGGTCACTTTTGGAATCAAAGGCCGAATGGTCATTAGTACAGCATTGATTAATGGGGGGAATGGAGCAAGAACAGACTAACAAACTGTAAAAATACCTTAATACCCATTTACCTTGACATGCTACTTGTTTACACAAATGAGTTGTGCTAAACACAGTTAGCCCAGATTACTTGATGTGACATCATAGCAAGTAATTTCACAATGTAACAACCAAAATTGCATCATTCTTCAGAAATCTGTGTTTTGTAGGATGGTAACAAATCAAGAGGCACTGCTTACTTTTGAAGTTTCGGTTGCTTTTACCATTCAGAAATGAATATATGCACAAGACGGAAATTTAACAGAAATAAAACATTAGCTGACCCCCCCCTACCCTGTGCAACATCAGCAGGTTTTAAATAGAGCTGTGTTAGAACATGAAGCTGCTCAGCTGCCATCTTCCCTTATCCCTTCCCTAACACTGAGTTCGAGCAGAAGGCACACCTGTCACCATGAACAAGATGCACTTCAAACCCAGCGATGCTCAAATGTACTAAACAAATACACAGCAGAATGGAGAAGGATGGAAGAGCAGCTGCCTCAGGTGTATCATAATACATGAAGCTGAAAGCTGTTTGCCTCAGCACCCAATGCACAGCTGTCCCACTAATTAATGCAGTGCAGAATTAAGCAAAGATTTTGTTCTCTGAGAGGAAGCTTTGGTACTTCCATTTTGTCTTACAAATGGCTGATTTCTGAGAGCTCTCTTTATTTCAGACAAAAACAGATGATACAAGGCCACGCAGAGTTCCTCTGCTTCTGAGGGCAGTACATATAGAACTTCATAGTGAGTGCTCTCCTTTTGAGGACAGGATCATACTCTGCAGAAGGCAGTGCATTCAGGCTCAGTACTGCAAGAGATACAGGCACTTTGGAAATCTCCCTGGAATTCCAGTGTACAGTTAAGGGCTATCTCTACTTTCCCCTTCCTTTGCTTCTACCCCAATCAAATCTCTCCTGTACCTTTCCTATACTAATCCAATAAATGTCATACAAATTCTTTCCATCACTTTCTGTATACCCCATCCTTGTCAGGCTCTTTCTCTGAGATGGGTCCTTCATTCTCTTTTCAAACATCCCCACAAATGACACACCTGCTGTGGTATCAGCCTTCAGAATATACCCACTGCAAGCTGCCAGTGAAGGGCTTCCCACTCATCCGGGATTTTCTTCGTTCTCTGCCTCCCAAACTACACTTTCACATACCCCAGGCTCTTCTGGAAACAACGTGTCCAATCAGTACTTTTCAGGTTTGCTTTTAGCTTGAAAGGTAGGAACAAAAGTTAAAACACACACCAAAAGTATAGCCAAAAAAAGGCCACTATTAAGATCTATCTTTAATGGGACTTAAAATATAAAATGGAACATTATATGCTTGAAAAATATTAGTGATCAGAATTAATATC
>JAVHNF010033029.1:3799-21350 GCA_034783455.1 Micropsitta finschii | reverse complement strand
AATCCTGGAGGTAGTGTCCTCCTCCTGAAATCAACAGGAGCTGCAGACGCTCTTCACCTCAAACCAACAGGTTTCTTAGAGCCAAAGCAAGCACCAGGCACTTTTCAAACCTCTCCTCCAGGGGTTTACATTTGCATCATTTATTACAAAACAAACTCCAACTAATTGTGTTAAAGTCATGAGACAAATCATGAGTTTTTGTTATCAAATTTTCATCTGGGCCATTTTTTACACTTACTTACACTAAATGCTCACCAAGTCTAAGTGTTTTAAACCACATTTTTCTTCATGCATTATATATATTGAAAGAAAACTTTAAAAGTAGCACTTTGTAGAAGAAACCTCAGTGTAATTTCCAACTGTTTGACATTCTGATCAGTGCAAATCTTATCACAATGCCCAGTCCCCAATATTCAGCTCTGTGTGGAGTTCTGACTGAAAGGATCTGATTTTAGTGGCATGATTATGCACACAGCATTAATAAAAAGTAGAGTATGGCTATAAATCAGAGCTTGTACTAGTACCCATCTAAGCACTCCAAGTACAAAGTTCGGTTTCTACCATTAAAGGACTCTGTGAACAGTAGGAGTCTGCACTGAAATAACTGCATGTTACAAACTGGGGGAACCGTGCTGTTTGAAAAGCTGTGGGCTTCCATGTTCTTGAGGTGAGATATACCAAGTAACCAACTCCTGCAATAGTGTCTTGGGCTACTGAGCGTTTTACTTGAAGCTTCATTTCATCAAGTCACGTACCAAAGACCTATGGAAGGCACACTGGAGCTCAGTGGAGCATTTTAAAGCTCCTTCATACTGCCAGCCAGTTCCTGTAGCCCTGGCCTGGGATGCTGTCAGGGGTATGCTACCTGCCCTGGGTCCTGTGCACCGAGAAGTTAAAAGACAACAGCTTCTGCTCTTAATCCGGGTCTTGCTGAAACCTGCTTCCCATCCCAGTCCTGAATTTCTTGGAATAATCTACACATACTCTGACAGCAGCTAAGGGAATCACAGGCTATTCCTACAGTTTGTTCCTTTGAAAATTGATATCCTCAGAGAAAACTCAGGTGAAACAGGCTAAGAGGAACATCGTACCTTCTTATCCCATGGGATGCTCCTTAGAGGATCCTGTTCTGCTTCATGTTTCTTTAGCCCTGACTGCAGCCAACCTGACTAAACCATGAAGAGCTATGAGCCATCTCTGCTAGTGGTATAGGGCTATTAGACTTTGGAGCATAACGTGTTTCTTGCAAGTGGCTCTCCATGCAGACAATCCTGGGAAGAAAAGCAGACCTAAGCAAAGGCCACCCCCGTGCTCCTTAATGTCCGTCTATACTCAGGTCTTTAAAAACATGATGCTGCTGCTCCAAGCACCTTACTGACGATAAATCCTTCCTCATAAGTCCTTTTAGTGCTAGCTCCCTCAGGCAATGCCAAATGGAAAGAGTAAGGTTTCAGGCTCTGTACCAAAGAATTCCTGTTTTCAAAAAGCCAGACACAACAGCTGGGAATTTTTTTGTTATTGCTGCTTTGTGTCAGCTCTTACCCATTCCTGGAGGGGGCTGTAGGTTCTGAAGCCTAATAGCATTAGAACCAGGCTGAGCAACCTTTGAATTACGTTTTGGCTGACATTTCATAGAGGCGGGAGTGTGTTTCCTAACACATAGCTAGATGTGTATTTTCTATCTGTATATAGCCACACATGTCTTGGGGGAAGGAAGGCAGGCGGGTAACTCAGCATGTCTAGCCTTCAAAATGCTGATTCAGGAAACTGGAAGCTGGCCCCACGTTGCTGTTCTACCAGACCTTGCCTAGCTTTCAGCCAAGAGGAGTCCAGGGGTACCCAAGGAATCTGTTTAGGGTGAAGGTCCCGCCTGAAAAGCAGCACTGCTGGGCTGTAATTATTAGCAGATTTAGGTTTGTGGTATTTGCATTCCCAATGCTTCCCCTGCCTTACCCCCTCTCAGGAAGCCGTCTCTTCCTCCTCACATATATGCCGAGCCCCCGTGGGGACACACATTTCCATGGGCAGGAGCAGTGGAGAAGTCCTTGTTCTAGCCCAGTCGTCTCCTGGAAGCTGCTCCTTGCTTTCTCCAGCACCACATTTCCATCACAGCACGAGGGGACTTCTCTGTCCTCTCACAGGTGCTTTTGCCCTTGGATCCTGCCAGGAGCAACAAAAAGGTGTTATTTTGCTGGCATCTATATCGATAGTGTGGCTGCTCACATACATGCACACATGCCCACAAGCATTCCTTCCCCCAGACTCTTTTTCAAGACACAGATGTGCACAGCAGAGGAGGGAATCTCCTCATTTCCAGGAAAGGCAAACAAAGCTGTCTGAGCTTTTAGCCCCTGGATGGGAGGTGAGACCTTCCACAGGTAGGATACAGTACTGGAGACTTGAGGCTAATTGAAGTGTTTTATCCACTCTTCACTACCCTCCCGGGCATGCTGTTAGAGGCTTTGTCCTGGGTTTGTCACCCTGAGTACGCTCTGCCATGGGCAGAGAGTATCCAGCTGCATGAGCAGCATCAAGACATGGAGTAAAGGAACAGACCCTCTAACCCTTAAGAACCCTGATGACAAGTTTGAGGCACTTTGGAGCCATGATCACCTTTTCTAGGCTTTGCACCCTGGTCATAGTGCTTTCACAAGTTCTTTGGGTCTGAGCCTGAGGAGGAAGATCTCCTCCTCTTCCTCCCACCCTCCTGAACCAACAAATGCAGGCAGTGGGGGCATTTCTCAGCACTTTCCTGCTGGATCTTTACAGGGCTCTGCAGCAAGTCCCTGTGGCTGGGTCTGCCTGTCTGCCTGTCTGTCTGCCTCTCTCATGTGGGGATCAGGACTCTGCTGAGAAAAAGCAGATAGGGTTTCGCACAATCCAAAGCACATGTACAGTAACTAAAGCTGCGTAAGCACTTTTCTTTCCTAGGGAAATTTTCCAATCTATGTTTCAAAAGAATGTGAAAATATTCCCCCTCCTTTCTTGCCTGCTTCCTATAAATCCAGCCTGATGCGCATGATCCCCTTGGATGTTTTTCTCCAAGTGGGAAATAAGGCTTGAAAAAAGACAACATTGGGAATTTATGCCTTGAGCAGCCAGTGCAGAGCAAGCCCTTAGAAAAGGCTTATCGGTCACAGAAACTACTTAAGGATAATCACACATTATTTCTGTAAGAAAACATGCTCAAGCACTTCAGTCCAGTGAAAATGGATGTGTTTGGGGTTATTTCGCTCTGTCTAAGCATCATCAGATGTTTACATCCTCCATAGGCAACTCAGTGTTTTGGACATTCCCCCCTCCTCCAGGAATGTCCATGCAAAAGGGAATTTCTCCATGGGAAGTAGTTTGTCTAAAAGCCATTTTCATGGGGGAGGAGAAAAGGAAAGCCTTGACCAAACACTTCTGACCAGCTGCTTTGTGCATTATGGGCTGAAATGACCAGCAGAGAGCTGCCAAAAGCAGAGCTCAGGAGGGGAAGGCAAAGATAAGGTGTGATAAGCAACGTCCACTGCCTACAGATAGGCTTCTTGTTGCTGGCAACTCCAGGTGGGGAATGAGCCTTCAGGATGGTGCCCCATAAGCATGGGGCCAGTGTGCCCCACTGCTGCTGTGATGGCTGACCCCAGACTATGTGTCCTTCACTTTTCAGATCTGCCTGTGCTGAAGTGAGTACATCCATGTACACTAACACGTGAGCACATGCTCCTATAGAATCCTGCTTCTCCCACCCGTCCCTGAGGGCTGAATGTGGCCCTCGTTCAGGGTGGAGGGATGCTGGCTGTGAGCAAGGACCTGTGGGGCCGTGTGGGAAGCAGCTATCCCTGGAGAAATGGCTGAGGAACACATTCATATCCTCGTTTTTGCACTGTAGATCCCCAACACAGAGCTGAGTCACTCCAGACAGACCTACAAGAGATGGTTTCCCCTTTAACTGCAAAAGGATTTGATGGGTTAGAATTATTCTTCTTAAAAAAACCCCTAAGCCCCAGAAAAAGCCTCCTCCTCCAAACACTGTATATGTAAAGTCATGGAGAAGGAATGCTAAACTTCCAGTGTTTCTGGTGAGTCGCCACATTCATCTGCAGACTTTGAGTTCTCGCAAAATGCTGTCAAAGGTCTGCACACAGTTCTTGTTATGGCCATTTTTCTTTCACGTCCAGATTTAAACTACAGATACACTTACACAGCAGAAGGAAAGCTGTAGGATTTGCAAGAGGTTAAGTTCCAAAACCCCTTCCAGTGTCTTGGTCTGTACAGGTATGCATGCTGGTACGTGCGTGTGTCTGCATTCGGAAGACAGACAGCAGAGGTGAAGAGAAGGAATACATGTTTGGGCCTTCTTCCCAGTTAATGTCAGTTGGCATCACTGCATTGTGTATTTGTGTCTATTTATACCCACTGAGGAGCTACAGTTATGGCTTTATGCAGGAAGCTAAACCTAAGAGCTATTAACAAGTCTAAGCAGTTGAATTCAGTGCTCAGGGGGGACAGTTCTGGTACTGAGAGAAGGGCTAGACTTGAGAAAGAGTAACAGGAGACAATTTTCACCTTATTATTCACCTTATGAAAACCAAGCCTTTTTAAATGTGCCTCATGATAGAAGCCACAAAATGTTATTAGTGTAGGAAAAGCCTTTCTGGGACTCACAGCAGCTTTCAGTCCTGGAAAGGCAAAAATACACACAGGCCTCTCTATTTTTCTTGCAGACAGCTCTAGATCAAAAACTCCTGGTACCAAACTTGCCAAAATTGTCCAGACATGGTTGAAATCACACATAGAAATGGATTGTAGTCCCAGAAATGGGAAGGGTCAGAAGCTACTAACCAGGAATCTAATTTTGTAACCGGAACCTTTCTTTGACCTCTTTTACAGGTAATTTAGTTCCTGGATAAACCTCATGCTCAGCATCCCCTAGAGAGGGGTGAGAGACAGGAGCCCTGCATGGCAAAACCAAGGCAGGCAGCTGTAAAATGACTTCTTACCAACACACTGCGGGTCAGGAGCAGGACTGCAAAGGAAATCTGCATCTCCTGGATCCCAAGGGCACAGAAATGCTGAGATGGAGGTTACACATGGCCTGTGGGAATGAGCTGGAGTGAGGTGAAAGGCCTGACCTGTCATCAGCTTCTCTCCCATGCCTCACTCCAGAGCAGCAGAAAAACAGATGACAAGAGGGTAGAATCCTTCCCATCCCTCCCAGCTGGGGCTGGGGCTGATGTTTCTTCTCATCATCTGGCAAAGCCCATTGCCCAGCTGTGGTGGCCTCTGCTCTGAAGCTCAGGTGCAGGGTGAAGAAGGTGAAGACAGGATTCTTGCATCTCCAAGCAAGGAGTCAGCTTCCAATTTAAAGGGCAAAAAAGCACAGAGGAAGCTACGCGGTCCCATCCCCAGCAGCCACTGCTCCAGCCAGAGCTGCTTCCCACCATGGTGTTGTTTTATAATCACATCTAAGCTGTAAACAGTCTTCCCTCTGCTACAGCTCTGTCCCTCCAAGCCTGTTGCAGGGGAGCCTGGTAAGGGTTTGTCTGAATCTGGACTCAGCGTGCAAGCCTCTGGAAAAAAGCTTTCTTCAGGAGCTCACAGCCAGATCTCAGTCTCAGTCCAGTTATTATTCACAGCAGCTTTGCCTGGAAATCACTACAAACATGAGCAAAAAGCACCAGACTCTGAGGATGAGCAGGCAAGCAAACTTCCAGGACAAAAACTCTGTCTGTCCTGCTCTTTTGGGGAGAGGCTGGAAAGGCACAGGAGCCCTTTTCTCACTGTTGTCCAATAGGATGGAACTAAAACCACCCAGGACCTAATGCGACTCCCAGGCATGAAATTTCCTTTAATATATGGCCTCTTCTATTCACCTTCTCAGCAGTCTGATTTCTAAGCGATGCACAGAGTTCATAAATGGTCAGGAGAGCTCTATGAGCACTTTACAGATGGGAAAATTATACACAACCAACCCCAAGCTGCTGGGTGCTACCCACTGATTACTCATTTGTTACAACACAGCCCCCTTTCTACCACTTAGAAATAAAAAACATGCTATAAGATGCAGCTCTCTTGGAAAGCACGGGAGTGCATGGAGATGAAACTCTTTCCCAGACATGGAGGTGACCTGTATTTACTGTAAACATTATCCCACATGTATATTTGGAAACGAAACAGGGGCTCCAGGCAGAGCTTCCCTGCGGTTGGAGGTGAACTCCAGTGCCAAGGCTTGCTCCAGCCTCACTTTCACAGAAAACCCCAACTTTCTTTGCATCACTCTGTACGCGTTGCAGACAGGGTGTGGGAGAAGTCCATTTGCACAGACATCTGATGAGGCTTACTCACAAGTGTTACTCACCAGCCACTTGCTTTTGGGGAAGGAGAAGTTCAAGCCCCGTTCTTTGCTCAGACCCAAGGAACAGCCACAAATTACCTTCAAGAGAAAGGGCTGGGCTCGATTCAAGCCCGTGTACCCTGCGGTTTGTGTAAAGAAGCAACATCAGTTGGAAGGAATTTCTCTCCGCTGAAAGTCAGGAAACACATTTATGACTCTCAAATGGTCTAGGCATTTCTCAGTAAGCACAAAGACAGTTCTGCAGAGTGAGGAGCAGGGGGAATCCTTCCTCGCTGTCAGGTGTTGGCTATATGACCAGCAAACCCTGCTCAGCAAACCACCCTGACCACGTGCACAACCTCAAACAGCATAACCCATCTGTAGCAGAAGGCTAAGCCATGCCTCAGTGAATTAAGATCCTAGTGAGTAAATTCTCTGTGAAGGAGTTACTAAGGAGTTGTTAACTATAGTTTGCCGTATATGTTGTACTGACTGTGGTTTGTTCACTCGTGTAAATGGGAAAAGGAGGCATTTGGCATTTTTAGTGAGGGTATGGAAACCCCTTTTTCAGGAACAGCCCCACTTGCCTTTCTTTTCTGCCTGCCTTTTCTGATGCTCAGCATAAGTGAGGAGTCAGAAGTCTGACTTGTAAATTTAACCAGCATCCCATTCCTTTTATGTGGGCCTGCAATTCCCAGTCAGGCTTTTGTATCCTACACTCATATTCCAGGCAAACAAAACCAGACACTGCCAATTTGAAGTTTGAAGCTTGCCTCATTCTAAGAGAGGCTCAACAGGAAACTCATCTTGCTTCAACCTGAAGTTTAGGAGGTCCTGCTGACACTAAAGAACACCTGGATCTAGATTCAGCTCAGTCCTATCTGTGCAAGAACATCTGCAAACACAAAGCTGAAGCCTGAGGGCACTCGTATGACAGCCTCTTCTCCTGGGCTTCCCAGCCCAGTCCCATAGCTTTGAGAGAATGAGGATCCAGTTAGCCTGCAGAGTATAATAGGTTCTCCTTGTGACTGTCAGTATAAAGCAGCATAGAGAGTTCTGCAAATGAAAACTTATCTAAACCGCATTCTAAGTAAAAAATACAAAAGAAAGGGAAAGACCATTTAAAATATTCCTCCCCTGCTATATAGACTCTGTTTCCTATTAAAGGCAACTGTATGCAGCACTTCTGCTTCCTGTTGTGTAATATGGAATGTTAAAAATCCCGATAGCACTTAAGAAGTTATTAGAAACTCCAGAGAGTTTTCTATTCCCAAGAAATCTCTCCCAGTGAGAAGCAGGAAAAGTTCCTGTTGAATTTACAGCAAATACCTCAGATCCTATGTAATATTTATGGTCTTCCTCTCATCTTATCCAGGCTGGTTTGCTGTTTTGCTGCTGTGAAACAAAAGCCTGTTTCAATGGTTGAGGGTTGTGGCGTTCACTTTGAAGCATATTGAAGTGGATATGATAGCCACAGGAAATGTTCCAGTCTCACTGGAGTACCTCAGAGAGGTATTTGGCCAAATGGGAATTCTCTAATCTGATTCCCAGAAAAAAAATCACAGTAAGTAAGAAAGAGAAAGAAATATGACATATCTGCATTCATGGCTTGCCAGATCAGGATTCCAGGAAAGCCAGAGGAAAAATTCCCATTCGCTTTCATGGGAATAGGATTTTGACCCCAAAAGAACTCCATTCAAACAGAGTTATGCTGCATTCTTAAACACTGTGAGAATTAGGTGGTGTCCATTTGCATTAAAAAGAAGTCACTGCATGATATGATGTGGATGTGTATCTGTATGGCCACAGGCTACAGATACTATAGCTCTTCTTGCTAGCAGATCTCTAAAATGTCTCATAGGGGCAGTGAAACAATCTAGTAGTGTTGTCCACCACTTCATTCTTGAGTCAAAGAGCTGAGATGCCACCTCCAAAGTGCTGGTTCAGTATTGCTCCACGTATGTAAAAGTGCCTGAGCTTTAAAAAGTGCAGAATAAATTTCTTCTCAAAAGTTGCTCTAACTTTGCTGCCTGCAGAAGAAATGAACTCACAGTGGAAACAGTTGAGTATTCAAACTGGTTGGAGAGAGAGGAGATAAAGGAAGGATGCCTCCTTTGGGTTGAGCTTGGTACAATATAGAAATGATAAATAGATGATGTATGTGTACTGACAGCTCCTTTAGTGAAGACTTCTGCAGTCCTATTTACAGCCTAAACTTTCAGAATAGAGGTTAGGGCTAGAAGTCCATGTTTACCATGATTCACATGTGCTAAGCACTCAACAGCTTTCACTGATCCTTAGTGAAGATGCTGGGTGCACAGTGCTTTTTAAAATGTAGGCATTTTCTGAGGAGTTGTGAAGCTTGTAACCAGAAACAGCACATCCCAGTGGTGCTGAAGGCATCGGTCACGTTGAAAGGTGAGGAAGTGGGACATGGCACTTGAATGAAAGGGATGGCATGAGCAAAGAAGCAGCCAAGGGGCTAAAGATGAATCCTGGCTGTGAAGTCTGCTGGGTGGTAGCATCAACTCTCAGAGGGAACAGCCTGAGCTTGAGTCATTGCAAGGTGGTCCGAGCAAAGTCCTGGAAAACACAGCCAAGATTAACCTGCCCTGTTCTCTGTGGATGAGGGACACAACCCAACAGGTCACAACCCTGTCTCCTGCTGTCTCCATAAACAGAGAGAAGATTACGTGGGAAAGAGAAACTCTCATTAGCTGTATCCTTGAGGGCAAATTATATTTCAGAATACAAAAAGTCCTGGGAGTAAGAAACAGCAGGGGTGCTAAGCCTACATGTTCATTTTTAGTCTCCTTTGCGTATTCACACGTACACAGGAAGAGAGCTTATTGCACCAAATAAACCACAACCCTGCTTTAGACATGGACAAGTAGTCCCAAACGAGTTGAAGGTGATGTTGCAGGGAAAGAAAGAAAAATTTAGTATGATGTCTCAAGAGACATATGGAGTAGAGAAGATGTGAATCCCTTCATCCAGAAAGCAAACTGATGGAAGAACCATAGAACAGGAAGAAATAGTAGCTGTTCCACACAGAAAAGCAGAGATACTGAGGGAACAGGTAAAAAGATTAAAGTTGGTGTCTGTTTTTATTTAACAACCTCATTAATTCCTTAAGAATACAAAGGCATGAGTACATTCACATCTGAAATTACTTTGAAACATGCAGCCAACATCCGTATTGCACTGAGCACTTCAAAATATGAGGAGGAAACAGGGAAGCAAGACTCAGGGTAGTGAATGGGAGGGAGGAAAGGTGAATGGGCAGGGAGGGAGAGTGATCCAAAATGCAGATATCCAGTGGAAGAAATGCAATCTGAAAAGGGGGATTGGGGTGGAGGTTATCATCTGAGACACAGATTTGTAAAACAGTAAGTCAAGATGGTTATAATTCATTTGTATGTAACTGCTGTGCTTGTTAGAAATGGAGCACCTCTGGCAAAGGGATCACCAGGGAGACTATGTGGAAATTACTGGTGATTCCAACCCTGAAGGGAAAAAAAAAGAACTCTAGCAGGTATAATAGGAATATTGGCTAATAATATAGGCATATGATTATATGACACATTGAAATAGTTACATTTAGAAAACCCTTAAGAAAAGTTAAAGTTACCCTTTGAGAGCTGTGCTATCATTGCTCCAAGAACATTTACAAGCCCCCACTAGACACAGGATATTTATTCAGGAAAATATTCCAAATCTCAGCCTTTCATAACCCTGGTAAGAGACCTAGGATGTGGGACAAGGCAACCACAGTGCAGAGATACACTCATCGAGGTACTGAAGACATGTATCAGCTCTCTGATATATGAATCTCATCTTTAGCCAGGCTATATAGGTTTTAAGATTGCATCTGTGAGTTTACTCCTTTGGCGACATGGGGAGAAGATGAGTTTAAGGAGAAATTGTCCATCTCTGCATATGAGATCTTCTGACTTGTTTATAGTTTTCTTTCCTGGGGTGGTTTTGCTGCTCATGCCTGTCAGTTACAGTCAGAGCATGTAATGAGAAGGACCTGATGAAAATACTGTTTGGGATATTCACTGGAATATCAGAGCACTTCAGTCTAGCAGCCCAATTAGACTAGACGAAGCACTTGAAGAACAAGAGCTTAATGCAGGAAGCGAGTCTGCACGGAAGAAAGCAAAGACCGGCCTGGTTCACATCACCAGCAAATCCTGCGCCCCCAGGAATCTTGGATTTATCCAACACTCTCCATGGAAGCAGGATCTGAGCTGAGGTCTGGGCTCTGTCGGCAGTAGACATCATGTGGTTGAGGCCATTTAGACAACATGGTGTAAGAGAGCTATCTTTCATGCAAGATGTTTGGGAATTTCTTGTGGGACTAATGGATTGAGAGTTAGCCAGAGAAGCGCTGAATTCAACATACATTCCTCTCACCACCTCATTACCTCCCAGCCATTCTGCCTCTTGTTTGTTTAAATGGAGCTCCTGAAGACAGAGGATGCTCATTAGGAGCCTGGTATGATAAACACTGCACTTGTACACTTGCCTAATTTGATACATCTGATGAGCCAGAACTTCATAAATACAAACTGCTACCAAAATTACTTAGACTTGTTGTTTTCTGTCTTCCTCAGTATATTCTATGGGCTGATCTCATGACATTCTCCTTTGTGCCAGGTTTTTTTTGTCTATCTGAACTTTCTTTTTCCAGTAGAAGCCTCCAAGCTGGACTCCTCTCTGGCACTTTACACATATTATTTCACTGCTTCAGGGGAATGGTTCAAATTATTATTTTCCAGCTGAGATGCAAAGCCTAATTCATTCAAGACCACTTTTGTGTGTGTGACAATGTAGATTCCTTTGTGGCACTCGAGGAGATAAAATGTATGCAAAGTGCTGTGGGAAAACCAGGGAGCTAAAAGCAAGCATTTGGACACAGGAAACAATTGGTGCTCTGCAAGTAGACTGAAGTTGTGTGCTTTCAAGTGTATCCTAGGTACTCTTTGGGGATAACCTGACTGTCAACCTGGGATAATGGGAGAGAACACAAGATACTAGACACTGAGTAGGAACAATGAGTGACAGTTACAAACCTGAGCTGAAATCTTTTGCTGATACCAACCAAACGAAGCCCACAGCACTAGTCAATGACAAGAAATTGGCTGCTAATTCTGTGGCCAAGCAGCATGACTACCCTCAAAGCTGCTCCAGCAGTGAGGATCAGTGCTATGTCACGAAGCTCAGGAAGTGATATTAATCCTTTGCCTTGAAAACTAGCCACCTGTGTCTCTTGCCAGTCATTGTTGAGCCCAGCAGCTCAGGACCTGTTCTGAGGTGGACCTCCTATCTTCAGCTCTCTGCCCTGGAGGGAACATGGAGCGGTGACCTCCTACCTTCAGCCTTCCACTCAGGATGGGATACATTCAGGGGAGGGAAGATTGAAATGGCAGCTTTTAGTGGGCCAGAGCAGGGCTGGGAGGCCATGGCTTTGAGAAAGGCAGGAGATCTCTGCTCTGGTGTTTGTGCCAGGGATGATCTCACCTCTAGCTCATTGGAAACCGGGCTTAGGTGCAGATCTTTCCTGGGGCGGACAAACTGGACAGTGAGGCCTGGGGCTGGTCACATGCCAGGAGGCTCTGGATGTCATCATCCGTGTGTCAGCATGCAGGGCTTACAGCTCCGGAGACTGCTTCATGGCTGCAATCCCAGAGAAGGGGTTCAGGGCAGCTGATAGAGATGCTAGGTAGGTGCCTATAGCTAAATGCAGTGAATGTAGGTGTTAATAACATGCCAGCAGATCAAAAGCAAGCAGCTGGGGTTCTGAGCAATACATGACCCTTTCTTCTCCTGCTGCCAAAGTGTGGCTGATGCTTAGGGCTGCCCTCCCAGCACTGACCTGCATGTCCTGGACACTGATGCAAGCATATCTCATTGCCATGGCCCCAAATAGCAGTGAGGAAAGCAAGCTGCCCTGGAGGACACAAGAGAGATCATCCACAAAAGCATGTTTGGCAAACAGCGAATCACTGTAGGCAGTGGGATGTCATGGCACAAGGCAAAACATATTTGGAAGGGTGAATCCAGGTTTATTTCCACCTACCACTCATGAAAGAAAAAAGAGAGGACCGTTTCATGGCTGTAATCATGATATTTGACAAGCAGCTTAAATTCACTTACAAAGGAATCTTATGAAGTAAATAGCTTTGTTCTGGTGCACTTAATTTAAAGCACTTGATGTGCTTTAACACATTCTAACAAATTGCACTTAATAATGTCTAAGAACTAAAGGTTTCCAATCCCCACAGAGAAGAAAAGTCATACCAGCTATAAGCTGTGAAAACTGATCTCCTTCAGCCAGTTCTTATGGAAAAGAAACAATTCCTGTGCCTTCGGAACCAACGCAGCTGAAGGAACTTGAATTGCAATGCACCAAATACCTGGATGAATGTTTTGTAAATCAACTCATGGGTGATTCGAGAAGTCACAGTAACAGCAAAGAAGAGTTAATGTGATAAAAATCACGGTCTGCCTTCACAGTTTATCAAGGGCCTCAGGAAAGGAGAGAAAAATAGAAGAAAGAAAAAAGACAAGAAGGAATTAGTTTGCAAAATATGATTGTTTTTGAAACGTTTGCCTAGCAACAGCCCAACAAATGCTGTAAGGATGGCTTTATTTCATATTCCTATTGCAATACCAAAGAGTGTTTCAACACTAGCCAGCTCTCACTCTGAAATCTGCCCTGGTGACCTCAGCTGCCCTGCTCTAATCCTTGGGCATCCCACGGCTTCTATCACATCCCCTTCCCAAGCTGACTGCAGCACTGCCTGGCCATGGGGGAGCAGAGTTCCATCTGTTTCCGCTTGCCTACATTGCAACAACCTATTCTCCCCAGTTGCTCTTGCTTGGCACAACGGAAGAAAACAGCTTGATGTGCCAACTTCCCTCTGCTTCTGGCGTTGCGCTGATGCTGCCCACCTCTGCACACTTGCCTCTGCTTGACCTTGCTTTCCCAACAGGCTGTCTGAGCTTGCTGAGGAAGAAGCCAAAGTTAGGTCAAGTTCTTATGTCCTTTCTTGTTGGATGCAGAAAAGAAATCAAAGCCCAGGTAAAATCTCTTCCCCGTGGAGTGCTGTTTACTTTTCCCATCATCTCACACATGCCAGTCCCCAGTTTCGGGAACATGGCTTTGCTTTTCAGAGCAGACTCATAAATTTGAGTCCAACAGCAGAAACAAATCAGGGAATTTAAACAAAGTCCACTGCTCTGCTGGGAAAAGAAAGGCATCAGTCTCAGAAATGTAGCCTGAAATGAGTTTCAGATCCATTTGTATCCCTGCTTTCCAATGGAGCTCAGCTGCTGAGAGCATAACCAGTGGCCACGCTGTGAGAAGCAGACAGCTGTGTGCATGGCAGAGATACAGGATGGCACACCACTTCCCCAACTGCTTGTGTTGCTACTGAGATAGGTATACCAGCATGTTCAAAACCAAGGTTGATTTAGGTGCCCCTGCCTCTTGCAGCTGCAAGGCACAGCTCAGCAATGGAATCTGAAGAAATCTCAGACTCTCGGATCACCTGCTAAGCTTCGTGCTCAGCAGGAGCTGTGAGAGGCAGTGTCTTGGGAGAACAGCCAGTTCTGAGAGCTCCTGCCGAGCTCTGAACTCTGAGGAAGCTGCAGTCCAGCAGTCTACATCCAAACATATCTCTCCTATCTACCTTCTTCTTTCCTTTGCCAATAGAACAGTGAGTCTCATCATAGGCACCAAGGGTAGAATCATAGAATCCCAGACTGGTTTGTGTTGGAAGGGACCTGAAAGCTCACCCAGTTCCAACCCTCTGCCATAGGCAGGGACACCTTCCAATAAACCAGGTTGCTCCAAGCCCAGTCTAACCTGGTCTTGGGTAGGAACAATTCAGCCCTTAAGCACCAGTGCTTCCTGCCTTGGTGCCTCACTGCCCTATTGGTTAACAGGGACAGTAGCACAACACTATCTTACAGGAGTACTGTATAGCCAGCAGTTTAAACGCTGGGTATTCTGGTGATAGACACATCAACGCATGTTAGATAAAGATGCCACTGGAGACAAACTCCTAGCAGGAAGCATTTTGTGGGTCATCTCCTAATGTGCCCTATCAGCAAAGAAGCAGCACGTGCCCAGGCAATGGCTGATGTGTCTGGAACAAAAGCTCAGCAAGGCAGATGTGAGCATGAACTTGCTTCATTAGCTTACACACATTTGAAGCAAGAGCAGCTCAGCAGCTGTCCTTGGGTGGCCAAAACCTGCTTTTATGAGCCCAGTTGCAGGGAGCTGGGACTGCAAGTTGCCACCTCTGATCTCCAGGTCCAGGTCCTGCAGACTTGGTTCCACAGTAACTGGAACCAGATCTATGTAGTTGCATCATGGATGTAACCTTCATCACAGCAGGTCACACAATCACATTTCTGTCAAATAATACAGAGTATACGAGATGGAATTTCACCTGGCTTCATGCTTTTATGTTAGCTTTGTCCTAGCTGTCAGAAATCAGACACTTCCTAACTTAGCATAACATTTGCCAATGCAGAGTTCACCCAGTTGCACTTTTTAGAACATTTTTGAGGTAGAAAAGTGACTTTACACGGGATTGTCTTGTTTTGCGTCATGCTGCCATCATGGTTTGATCTAATGCTAGGACCCACAGCTGGATTTACCATACCACCGAATCATGGTCTTCATGTCCCTATCACAAATCAGAGGGAGAGGGGACGATAGCTAATTAGTTACTGTATGCAAAGCACCCTGAAGCCCACAGAGAAGCATGGCAGTAAATGACAAGTGTTACTTCGTATTCTCTGAGTTGATAGTCCTTTACTTTGCAGTGTATCTTTGACTGTAGCTATCATACCCATCCTACCTCCCCAACTCCCAACCACAGAAAGTTACAATACAGAATACATCTGTTTCCTGTTTCATAAATTGCAATTGCACATTTCCAGCAGGCACTCTCATCTGAGATTCAGAGGCAAGCAGTTTTACTTACAAGTAGTATGTGTTCCTGAGCCTGTCTGTCTCCTTTGCATTATATAGACTGCAAAAAATGGATAGCAGAATATAGCAGAAATGACTTTCTGGTTTTTGGAGAAGTTTGCATCATCCCCTTTTTCTCTTACTGCTATTAAAAGTAAATAGGTATCTGAGATACCCAGGTATATTTAATGGAAATAAATAATTTACACAATATAGACAGAAAAGACATGCATCAACAATTTAAACTTGCCATAAATATTCCTTAATAAGTTATTATTAACATTATTCTTTGTCATGAGAACCTGTGGGCTGAGTAAGAGTATCATTACTCCATTGAAGCGAGGCCAGTGAGCAAAATCTTGGCCAAAAGAAATCAGTGGTCAGAAGGTCCCAGTAACTTGGCTACAGGCTACATCACACAGTTCAGCAGAAATCTCTCATGAGCATCATCTTTCACCTATCTGGAAGTGAAAGGAAATGTAAAAACCAAACACCCTTTATGTATACTATTGTAAATGATGACTTTGGGATGAGACTTGGGGCTGTGTATACCAGTGTAACAAGTCACCACTATTGCCTACTGAGCCACAGCAATTTATTGTGCAGTAAAGAAGCAGCATGGTCCCATTCCTGGAGATTTTGGTCCAGTTCCTCTCCATCCCAGGTGGGGAGGCTGTGAGCACAGCCTGACAGTGTCTGCACCTCACCTGATGAATGGTAATTTATTAAGCTTCTGACAGCCAGTTCTCATCTGGGCCCATCAGCTGTCATGCACTTGATGAAGTTACCCTTATTTGAGAGAATCAACCAACGCTGTGGGATCCAGGCAGCACCTTCAGAAAAGGGCACATTCTCTAACACACTGCACACAGAGACAGGGCTGCTCCCAGCAGGCTTACAAACAGACAGGTTTTGCAAAATACACCTATTCAGGTGATGCTCTAGGACAAAGACTGAGCACCCCACAGTTTAGGCTGTATATCACCTTCTGACAGAGAGCAGACACAGATGAGCTCTTAGGCGGAAGCTCTTCCCTGTGAGGGTGCTGAGGCGCTGGCACAGGGTGCCCAGAGAAGCTGTGGCTGCCCCATCCCTGGCAGTGTTCAGGGCCAGGTTGGACAGAGCCTTGGGTGACATGGTCTAGTGTGAGGGGTCCCTGCCCATTGCAGGAGGTTCTAACTGGATAATCTTAAGGTCCTTTCCAGCCCAAACCATTCTATGATCCTGATGCCTCCAGATTTGGAGGCTGATTCTGGGACAAAAGAAGAGGTTGAAATAGGTAAAGAAATTACTGTCTTATTCTAGGGTTGGCAAAAAGCCTTTCAGGATCACAGTAAGACTGAGCTCCAGATCCCTCTATTTCTCTCCTGTAGAGCATGCTTGGGCAATTTTCGTGAACCTTTCGGTCTCCACTTCAGCATGTTTCAAAAAACCTTAGAGACCCAAACGACTGATGCTCAGAAGGAGAAATGGCTGCCCCTGGTCCATGAAGTCAAGATAATTGGCACCTACGCCCAAACCGAGATGGGACATGGTTAGTTCCCTGCAGGGATCAATGGGTAACCTCTGTTCTGTAAGTCCCCTTTGGAAATGGATGATGCTCCCTAGGTAAAGCTAAAAGGGGGAAAGTAAAATGGATTGGTTAGCTGTGGATATTTCCTGTCCTGTAGCTAGACAGCTGCTTCATTTCACATCCTAACAATCACAGAGTTAATTTTGGTCTTTTCCAGAATGCACCTCTTAGCTGTTCACTGACTTTGTAGTTATTTACTTTTGCTTTAAGGTGAGGAAGTGGTTCTAAGCTGTGATAATCTGAATTTCACTTGAACTGGTTGGAACATGTTAGTCAATAGTACTGTGGTTTTGATCTTGCTGCATTTTCGTATTGTGCTAAGCTTTCTGGTAGGTTTGAACTGTGAGTTGCTCAGAAGGCAATCTAGTGGAATGCAGTACCATAGTACTGAAGAACATCATTCTCACAGAATAGCTATCTAATACACATTTGATTTACATTAGTATCTTGCAAATAGTGACAGATATCAGCATCAGGTTGATATCAGTATCACTTAGAGGGCTGCTGCATGCGATATTGTAAAAGTGATTATCAGTGTGTTTTAGATATTTTTTCTCTCTTTGGTGATTTCTATCATTTATAACAGCCAGTCGTGGAGTTATTATTCACTCCAACATTACTGATTCTTTGTATGAAACCTGCCCTGTGCTGTTCATGCCCCTATAAT
>JAVHNF010033028.1:0-14459 GCA_034783455.1 Micropsitta finschii | reverse complement strand
GTGTCTGGGTACAGCAGCTCAGCCAAGTGAGGAGTGAGAAGGATGATGCCTGCCTGTTGTGGCATCCTCTGCAGTGGTTGGGTATTGCCACAGGACTGAACAAAGGTTGTTCATAGGAGAAGAGAACACTCGTGGGGGTCCTGTGGTGTTTCCCTGACAGGAGCACCACAAAGCACCAGGATATTCAGTGTTAAGGTTGAGCAGGTTCACAGTACTGAGGGTTACATGTGCCTCCCCACGAAAGCATGTTGAGTTGCACATACCACACGATGATGGCCTCACCATGAGGCCTGGTGACATGTGGCCTGCAGGTTACATCTCACCTATTATTAATAGCCCCGTCTTGATGTCTCTTCGTGATACTCTCGCAAACAATATTTTTTTCCTTCTTGGAGCCAAGTGTTGGGCGAAAAGCCAGGCCCTTGGGCAGCATGGCTGTCACGTTTCTCACGTCACAGCATGGCTTGATGCTCAGCCTGCACGGGCAGCAGAAGCATCCGGATGCTCGGGTACCACTTGGCTGTGGACATCACAGGAGAAACCTGGGCCATGGTTTGGCCTCTGGTAGAAGTGAGGATGAAATGATGGGCTTCTCTATCAGCACTGGGTTTCCAGAGGGAAACTGAGGTGGAGAGGGGAGACCAGAAGAGGAGTGGGATAATTGAAAGGGGGGATTCTAGCAGGGATATTGCCAGGGGAGCACAGGGCAAGAGAAAGATGGGAGCATGAGAGAGGCAGAGAGAATCAGTTTCTCTCTGGCCAGGAGAGGATTTGTCTTCACCTCACAAACCTGTCCTGTAGAGCCCTTTAAACATTTGATTTCTTTTCGGGCATGTGCATTTTCAGTGCCAAACTGTACCAAAAGAAAACAGAACTGCCCTCTTTCTCTTTGCCTCCCCTTCAGCTTCTCACCATCTGACAGACAGGTAACAGTGACCTTCACCCCTTGTTCACCTTTTCTTGGGAGGGCAGTAAGCCACATGTCATGCATGTCAATTTTGAAGTGTACATAAGGCTAAGAGAGGGGGGCAATTATAGAATCCGGTTTAGATGAAGGAAGCTGAACCTGCCCTTGGAAGTAGGTGATTTTTCCAGTCTGCCAGTGATAAGGCGTTGGGTGGGACTCTGTTAATAATTCACACTGTAGACATTAAATAGTGGTATCAGGTTCCATTAGAAAGTCAAGTGCTGCCAGCTTTTTGTTGCTGAACTAATGGACTTTGGCTCCAGTGCAAACTACGCATTGCCTTGTCAAAAGCCTTGGGGCAGAAGTGGTTGGGGCTGTCTCTTCTTCCTGCCAGGCTGATTTGTCAAAAAGCCATGGTCGTCTTGGGAGAGGGAGGCTCTGTCCTTAGCCCCTGCTGGTTAGAAATGTTCTCATCCTGCCACTCGGGCAGTTCTGTGCTAGAAGTCACTCAGCAGAGTTGCCAAGCCTGGTTTATTACAGGCTGCTAGAGGCAGCTTGCAAGACCTTCATAGGAGATGGGAAGTTAGGCACAAAAAAGCCTTTATTGACCAAAAATCAGAAGTCAATGGGGAGACCTGATTTGTGCCACTGAGTTTAGAGAACTTCTTCCTGCCATTCCTACAGATGGAGACCTTGATCGGTGTGAGCTAGGTCAGAACCTGTGCTGGGCTCTGAAATTCAAGCTTGTAGTTTCTTTTTCACCCCTTGCTTACAATCAAGTTCCTCAGGTCCTGCCAGGCCATGCTGTGCCAGTGATGACCTTTTGGCTAGCTGCTGTGGTTTGCACGTGCAGAGTTGACTCAGGTAATTAGGAAATCACCCAGAATAAAACACCCGCTCCCTTTGCTGGACTGGTTCTCCCTGGGTTCAGAGGAGCAACAGGAGAAACAAGCAATGAATCAAACGAGAGCCACTAACCTCGGCAGGTCTGGCTTAGATCTCACACAGGAAACAGATTTCATACATAAGCAGATGATAGAGTTTCACAAAATCATTTCTCAGAGCAGAGCTTTAACTTTAAACTGCTTTAAACCAGCAGAAAAACAATTTAAGATGAGTGGAGGCTAAGGAATAAAGATTATATTGCTTCTAACAATTCACACAGCTTTGAAGCACAAACAATAGGACAAAATTCATGTTGACATTGCAGAAAATAGCACGATTAACTTGCACTGAGTGGGTCAGAGTTTGTATTGCTGCCTGAAGGCATTGGGAAGAGGCAGGCTGTCGGTGTATCTAGTTCAGGCTACACGTCAGCATGAGGCCAGCACATCCCCAGTGGGAATGCAGGAAGCTGAAAAGGAGCCTGTCACCAAGGTGTTTTGTCCTGGGTGAATGCCTGTCCTCAAGGAGAGTGCCACTCAAAAAAACATGCTTTAATCTCAGTTGGTTTGGCTTGGGTTCAAAACCAGAGGTACGACTGTGCTTCCTTGGATACTCTCTTTCAGCACATGGGTCACCAGGGTTTGGTATGCGTATGGCTGCTGGGTGGGCAGTGCAGCAGGAGATGCAGGAATGATCTGTGGATGTAGTGAAGAAAGATGAACATGGTGCCGTCCAGAAAGCCCATGACCACCACAGTGCCTTGCTTGGTGGGTGTCTCCAGTACACCACCGTTTTGCCATGCGGAGTGTTCATATATGAATACCACGTCTTTGTGCCACGAATCTTTCCCTTGGGTCTTCCTCCCCTGTTTTCATTGAGTGGATGTTGTGTTGTTTTCTAGCACTCCAGGGGAGGAGTAATAGTTTCCGTGTAGGCCACTGTGCCGGGAGTACGTGCTCAGCACTGGCTTACTGCATCCATCTCTCCTGGGAGTGCTCTAGGCTGGCTGAGCAGAACATGGTAAGGAAGTGATTCCAGGAAAATCAGAGTCACCATCAGAGGAAGATATTCACAAAACTCCCCTTGGCAAGCTGACCGAAGCAGGGAGGGCTGCCTGGCGGGTTAGCCATGCAGTGCTATGAAGAGAGAGACAGCCTGGCCAACTCTACAGCCCAAGGGACCAGGAGTGGTCAAACAATGGAGCTTTTGCTAACTCTGTGGTGTGAGGTTTGTGGCACTGAGATGGGGAGAGCTCTGTGAGCTATGATGGAAAAAGGAGAAACTGTCCCAAAATCTGCTGAACAGGGAAATGCCATCCCAACCATTCAGAAAAGAAAAAATAATTAGAAAAGAAATCTGAAGTGCTTTCAAAGTAGCACAATGCCAGGGAAAGCCAGTGCAGAAAGGTTCCAGAGTTCTAATTATAGCCTGCAATCAATGCTACTCTTATCTGTGCTGCTAATGAACACAGATGAGAAGAACAGTTTTGCTGCTCCAGGGTTTCTTGCAGTAGAAATAGCAGCTTGGTAATAACTATCTGCCTTACTTGATTAGGCCTTGCTTTGCCTTCTCCCAGTTTCCCAGCCTTTGGTGCATGCCTTCCAGAGACATGGGAGCTGTAGCTGAGGCTGTTCAGAATGGGGTAATCAGGCCAGAACGTTGGAGAGGCTCCAGCACATGCATATGTGGCTCCATTACTGGCACACAGAGATCCAAATGGTGAGAGACAGGCCTCCCAAGAGCTGGAAAATGCTATTTTTCAGGACATGAAAGATCCCTGAATTCCCAGAAACTAACTGCACAGTGGAAGAACCCTTTTGAGGTGCTAGGCTATGTCTGGCAGCTTCCTCATGGAAAGAAAAAGCAACCATCGCCCTGCTTCTTGAGGCAATGAAGCACAGAGAGCAGGAATCTGATATCAGATCAGCTGTTAAAGTGCACAGTGAAATGTTTTCTGGCAAAGGCTGTGCCACGCAACTTCTTCTCCTTTGCACACTCAACAGAAAATAGGTCGTGCACCTATGGCACTGGTCCAGACAACACCTCCAGGCAAAGGAGAGGCCGCTGCTGCCATGGAGGAGTTGCCTTCATGGACAGATGGGGGAGGCCAGAGCCAGTTCTCTGGCATTTGTGTTTTCCTATCCTTCATTTTTTTCTTAATAAACAGAGCACAAGCTCTGCCTTGGCCTTGAAGGACCTGCAGCCTTTCAC
This sequence comes from Micropsitta finschii, assembly GCA_034783455.1. Lineage (NCBI taxonomy): Eukaryota > Metazoa > Chordata > Aves > Psittaciformes > Psittacidae > Micropsitta > Micropsitta finschii. Next base: position 10,456 of record JAVHNF010033028.1, on the reverse strand, counting down.
AGGGTGCTTCAGAAAAGTAGGCACTGGCTGCAGTGAATCTAATGACCAAAGATCAGAGTGTCCCTGGACCAGAAGAGGAGGGGCTGCTTTCCAGGGCCTAGCCTGGAAACCAGCTTTGCCAAGAGCACTCCTCTCAGAGAGCATCCCACAAACATGTGGTCTCAGTTTTCACATGGTTGGTGACATTTCTTCCCTGTATCACCTGGAGAAAGCTATTTGGATGATTGTTCATCCCCTCAGTTCAGTAATTGCACCAGTTTGGAGTGGTCCTGTTCCCTGGGGCTGTATTTCAGCTTGGTCTGCTGGGCTGTGGAGCCACTCTGTACCAAATGGTGCATCCTCTCATCACTTTCCTGGATCAGTGGGAAGGTTTGAGTTCTGGAGATCACCAGGGTTCAGATTTGCCAGTGTTTTGTGAATGGCAGAACTTTTCTGTACTAGGAACTCCACTGGGTCACTGCTCACCTATTCCTCTTGCTGAGTCGTTTGCACCTTAGGAGAAATCTGGCTGCTGATTCAGGTTCAGATGGGTTAAGGCTCCGACTTGTCCTCAGTGCCCCCTTTGTGCAAGATGCCATAAATTGCATCCACTCTTTTTTTCCTGTAAGACCACATCCAAACTTCTTCCCATCGTTAAGGAAACAAAGGCAATTCACTGCTGGAGTTTGTAAAAGGGAGAAGCAGCCAAGCACGAACACAAGCAGCAGAGCTGAAGAGCAACGTCGGAGCTGAAAATACAGCTCCAAGGTAGCTTATGACCTCCTGTGTATTTCAGAAGAAAAGAGCCTTTGCTTTTGTTTGGCTGCAGCTAGAGCTGGGTGTTTAGAGTAAGTGTCTCTTTTAGAGTAAGTTGTACAGAACTGGCTCACAAATCTCTGTGCTTGGAGCTGATGCTGGAAGAGCGCTCTCTCAAGTAGGCAGACTGAGTGTCAGGAATGCAAATTCCCTGCGGGTGGAGCGCCAGGGTCCTGCCAGGTGGGTGCCTTTTCCAGGCTCTGCCAGGTTTCTCGTTTTGTTAATTAGAAAGCTGCTCTGAGGCCTTGTTGCTTTTTCTGCCTGTGATGGGGGAAGATACTTGTCATTGCTGGAGGGCTTTGCTGTAAGGAGCTGGCTGATGGCAAGAGAAGACGAATAACTGCATGTGCCAGAATGCCATCCTGCCTCCATTTACCAAAGGGACCACTGAGACAGAGAAGCCCAAGAGGATCAGTCAGGACTGACCTGCAGCTCCTTCCTGGCCCCATGAAAATCATGGCTCAACTTGACAGGTAGCTTAGGGGTGTTCAGGGGAGCTGCACCTTCTGCATTGTGGCTGTGCGTGGAGGTCTAAGCAGTGCTTTAATGCTGAGCATGAACTTAGCTGTACTAAGACAGAGGGAACCTGAAAGCCTGTGCTAGCTCAGCATGGCACAGTATGCAGGCATGGTGCTACGCTTTCACCTCAGACATTCATCCGTGAGGCAGGATTTCCCCAAGCTGACATACTCCAGCTGCAGTTTTGATGGACTTAGACCTTCCAGAACACATCAGGCAAGAGGAGTGAGTATTTCTGATGCCTAGTTGTGTAACCCAGCTCAAGGATTTGTCGCAGGCCCTATAGCTTGAGACCACACTCTCCACTCAACAACAGGAGTCGGACATGGCATGACCGTGCCACCTCCCGGGGACTTGGGCTTCTCTGTCTCCTCAGTAGGAGTGTAACCCCTCCTATGGCTTTACACAGGATATTGAGATGACCTAGAGCCGTGGCTTCCACATGCATTGTTTTGCTTAGTAAGGGGGTTATATGTGTATGTTATGTGTATGTTATATATATGTATATCTGGAGGTTAGTTAATGTAGCCAGAATTTGGCCACCTCCAGCTAGGCACCCACAAATCAGCCTAGCAAGCCATCTGTATAAGAAGGGCTGTTTTGCCAGTCCTGACTGGTACTGCTGCTGGACCAGGGGACCATACAGGAATTTCTTCTTGTGCTGAAAGGACCCCGCTCAATTCATCATGCTTTCTGAAAGACATCCTACAAGACAGCACGACAAGTTACAGCAAACATCCAGAAATATTGCCTGTTCTAGTAGACATCCATGGGTGAATAATCCAGGCTGCAGACAAGTGAAGGTCTACCAAACAGCATGGAACCATACTGGGGAACAGCACAAAACCTGTTTTGGAAGGATGCACACAACATGAAGCACACCAGCCTGAGGATAACTGTAGCATTGCTTTCTGCCTGTCAGTGGTTCTGCCTGGCTATTGGGAGGCAGGTTGATGCTCTGCTCTTGGACAGGGTACATTCTTGGAGAGGAGCAGACAGTGTTGCTCTTGCATTACCTGAGACCTGATCTGGCAGGGAAAGAGACAGGCAGACTTGGGGGACCACAGCTCAGCTGCTGGCAGGTAGCGTGGTAGCAAGAGATGCCTATCTTTTCCCAGCACAGCTGCGTTGCTGCATGTTGCCAGTGTGCCAGAAGAGGATGGCCAACGCAAGCTCCTGGTCCCCTCACCCAGGGAACACCTACATCCTACAGGCATTACTGTGGCCAGGACAAAGCCCTGGGAGATCTTTCCTTGCTAGCAGACATTGCTCTGACTTCAGAAGGAGATAGTTCTGCTTTCTTTCCCAGCTTCTCCAAGGTGGGCAGCTGCAACCATCTCAGACATCCTTGGGTTCTAATGGTCCTAAGCAGCCTGAGACTGCTGTGGGTATCCCAGGTCTCAGAGAGGGCCACCAAGTCAAGTGTGCAGTGCCTGTATTTGTTGAGGTAAGTGGTTAAACACTAAATCCAGTTTGATGCAGATAAGTAAAGACAAAAGCCTTTTGTACTGAACTGTTAACAAATACTCAATTTTAGACTAAAATGGGATACGTATTAGCAGAAATAACACTCACAAGACAGCTTGCCTGAACAAAAGCCATGTTGCCTTGCAGGAACACTGACACTAAAAAAAGGAAAAATGACTAAAATGCTCTGTCATCCTGCTTGTAGCCCCAGTGAGTGCATCCCTGCTGGCTTTATGGCTCACTGTTTACCAGCACTGAGCTGTTATTGCAGGGCATTTAGAAGCACTGAAAGATTTGTGTGTAGGTTCATTGCTTGTCTAAGGAATCTGTATACCGCCAACTTAAAAGTTAGTGCGTGTCTGCTATAATTGCTTGTGTGGCTATAAAGCATTCAAGTGGTAATTGTTGTGGTCTCTGAAGTGAAGTTCTTCTCCTGCAGAAGCCACCGTGGAGGTAGGAGGGTTCAGTGGATTTATTTAGTCTTAGTTTGCCTCCTATTGTGAGTTGATCTGCTTGGAGACAGCTCTTTGGAGAAAGCAGAGCCGGGCTGTGACAGTCCCCAGCCCAAGGGGAGACCTGTTCCAACATCTCCTACCCCAGTGACCAAGTGTTGAGTGAGGGTTGGGAGGTGCCACTCATAGTTTTTGTCACCACATCACGTATTGCTACCCTGACCCCTGGCTTGCAATGCCATCAAGGACACATTCAGCTAAACTCATAGATGAAGAAGTGGTCTGCATTTCTAATGGCCACCCAGATGGCAATAACTCACAGCATGCAGGGAAATGCAGGAGAAGAAACACCTATCAGGTGCCCAGGGGAACACTGTGTGAAAAGAGAATGGTCATAAACCCCTGAGTTTTATGGGGCTGGAGAGGGCTATTATATTTCTTCCTAAAAAAAGTGCCTGTCTCCATAGCACTGGAGTGTCACCACACAAACACTGAGGAATTACATTCCTGCTGATAATGCTCCAGTTTTGTTCTGGCCGGGACCATAAACATGGAAAGCAGGTGCAGGAGATCATGACTTCTACTCCTGAGTACTGAGTGCTGGGAAGAAAACTGGGGTCTGGTTTGCTCAGAATGACTTTGATGTGTATTCTTGGAATGTGGGCTTTGGGTCAATTTAGGTCTTCAGCTCTTGACAGAAAGGTTTTCGAGCAACTGTATTGGGAATATGGCTCTGCCATATACTATAGGATGCCTTGAGGGATGCAAAGTGCCTTGCTGTATGCTTCTCCATCATCGATGTCATCAGTATCCACATGGATGAGGCCTCAACTGACCTCAGCTAGCTGTGAGAGTGGCTCTGATTGGAGCAGACATCAAGAGATCTCTTCCCACTTGAACCTGTCTACTATTCATTAAATATAAACACATTACCATGGTCTCCAGAAAACTCCCACATCAGAAATAGCTGGAAGCTATAAAAACATTTATGGAAATATTCTCAGCGTTTCACCCTCTTTCTGTGCTCTTTTGAGCAGATTTCTCCTGGGTTATGAAGTTTGAGCTTTCCCCCTCCCAAAACCACAAAGCAGCATTGGAGCAGAGAGGAGATGTGTGACTAATGCATCGTCTTGAAGGGCTTGCCCGTATCCCTGCTGCAGGAGCCAAGTACTTAACTTGGTGACTGCCCTGACTTATCTGTACCAAAGGAACAGCCAGATGCAATTATTTTTCAACAAAGGCACCCTTTTTCTCTTTTTTTTTAAGCCTTGTAAAATGTCAATATCAAGTCTTTAAAGACAGCAAACTGCCTGGCACTGTACCCCTCCAAGGGGGAGGATGAAGACAGGCGAGGCAGCTTCTCTGGCTGCAGTGTAGCAGAACCTTGCTGGGCCAGAACAGCTGGTTTGAGGCTTAGCTCCAGCAAAAAGAGACAAGGGCATAAATATGTTTTATTGCAATAGCTTAGAGCCAGCCAAACTGCCCAGTAGGAGCAAGTTTGTGGAAACACCAGGGGAGTTTCGGAGCATCCCAACCCAGCCACATGCTGCTGGCTTTGGGCAAAGCTCTGTGCTGTTCCCAGGGGTGAAGGGTGTTCCTGAGAGCTGTGTCCTTAGCACAGCCTCCTCCCACTGCACACAAGCGCCCTTCCTGCCTGCAGACCACACACAAGTCTGTGGAAGACATCGTGAAACCAAATGTGATCATAAGTCCAGTGGTGGTTATGCTGGCAGTGGCAGAAACAGTGTCGTGGTGTGTAAGAAGAGAAAAGGGCAATGTCCTGTTATAGTGCATGAGAGTGCCACTACCGAGCAACAGGTAGCCCTGTTAAAAGGGCTTCAAATGCCTCCAAAGACTTTGTCTCTTTGTGAGCCTCATTTGCTCACAGTTTGTGAAGGAGAAACCGAAGAAGAAATGCTGCCTGCTCCTGGGAAATGATACGCTCTCTCTTCCTCCCCTCTTATGCTCCTGCTGCCTGCTGTTACCAAGGCAAACTCACCCTCCACGGGTCACTCTCCACTTTGAGTGCCTGTAAGAGCTACATTTAACACCAAAGTAAAATTTGCTCCAGCAGCAGAGGACTATCTGGATGCATTTACACTCCCATGGGTTGGCAGTGGTGTTTTTCCAGCCCTCTGCATCTAACCCTGCTGTGGGCAGGTTTTCACCAGAGCATCCCCCATGCTGAGTCTGGCCTGGCAAACACCTAAAGCAAGAATGTGGGGTGCTCATACAGCATGTGTACAGACACAGCAGGCTGAACCGTCCTTTGGGACTGAAAGGACTGAAAGGAAATACAGACCTTGGATTTCCTACATTTTTGCTCATCACCTCCTCACACTGAGGGTCGTGTGTCTCAGCTGTAGCTCTGCTTGCACTGCTGCTCGGTGCTCAGTTAGCAGCAGAGCCTAGCTACACATGTGTTGAAACCTGAACTCAAGGACCTTCTCCAGTGCATGAGCAGCCTCAAAGAGCAAATTTTCTCAGCCAGTCACCAGCTCTGCTCTGGAAGCCAGACAAGGCTGGGGACAGCTCTAGCAGCCCACATTCCCCATCAAGGACCCTCTTGGCAACAATAACAATGGGAAGAGAGCAGCTAAATCTCACCTGTGCTCTTCCTGAGGTGTTTAGATCTACTTTTAACAATATTATTAAACACTTTTGACCCTGTTCTGCCAGGATGCAGGTGCAGAGATCCCATATGCTGCCTATAGGACTTGTAAGACAGCATCTGAGCTTGGCAGAGGGAGCTGGATATGAACCAGGGGAACACCTGCTCCTTTCAGAGCTGCCCATAGAGCACAGACTTAGGAAACCTGAATCTCCAAACACCTCAGCTGAGATCAAGGCATCCCAGCTAATTATTACTGCCAAGAGGTGGCAACAAAACCCCTCAGGATACAGAGGTTTGGGAACCTCAGGGCAAAGGCTGGGGATGCCAGGAGCATTCCAAGAAGTCTTTGCATATTAAGCATCAAGTGAACAATCACACCTGCCACCAAAGGCTTTATAAATATAGTAATTGCATTATCTGCATCCTCTAGTATGTAACACCTGGGCATCAGGAGAGAAACCCAAGAGCGTTCTCAGCTCTTGCACATCTCCTCGGCTGCCCCAGATGTCATTAGGCTTAGTTTGAACATCCTTATCTCTCAGAAACCAGTGCTACACAGGGTTTTTAGCCACAAAACTGTTACAGGAAAGGGCTGACTGCAGTTGTCTCGCTCATGAGCTTGGACCAGTGTTCAGATGTGAAAGCAGCCCTAGCCAAGCCCCCCAAATCACCTGGAGATGTGCTGGGGCAGGGGCATAATTGACTTCTAAAACTGTACTTTTTTTCCCCCCCCTGCAGCCAGAAAAACAAACAGATGGGCTTTTGAGAGAGATCTGTGCTGCGGGCTTGATTAAAAGAACAGTAGTAATAAAACTCTGAAGCATCTTTAATGGAGAAAAGGGAGTGGCAAATGGCTGCCAAGAAAGCAAAGCCCTTTGCCTCATGCTGTTTCTCATGTCAAAACTGATGTTCTATCTGCGAGTGAAAAATCACATGCATTAACTTTTCCACCCTTCAGCATACCCGAGTCTGTGCTGTTCCCTTGCCCAGGACCCAAGCACTCCTATGGGAGCATGGGCAGCTGGAAGAACCCCACCAAAGACACGACCACAAGGACCTCTGGGCACAAACCACATTGGGTGACAGCCAACACAGGCTCCCTGAGCCACAGAGGAAGAAAATGTCACAGACCAGCAAGAAACACCACACAATTCCCTTTTCCCAGGTGCATCCAGATCACATTCTCCTCTTTTCATAACTCAGTGGAAGAGCTCGCACACCACTATATCAGCATGCTTGGTTTTACAATACAAAGACTGGGGAAAGGAACCTGAGAAACCTAAAGTTTTACCTTACCCCATTGCTGCAGAAAGCAAAGCACTCTGGAAAGACAATTCATCTTATGAAAGCGAGAGACTCAGAAATAGCCATAGTCCAAAGGTGCTCAGGCTTATTTCTCTATAGAGCAGAGGCTAAGCTTGATCTCTGCAAGGCTTTGGAGCAAGAAAGTATTGCCTGCATAGCCCCTCAAGCCAGCCTCGCCAAGCCTGTGCTTTTTTCCCTTCCCTCTTTCTAGCTTTCCTTACCTGTAAGTGACAAACACCACCCAGATCAATAGCAGCACTTTCAGGGCATCACCAAGATCTGGTCTCTATGGTCAAAGCCAGGTCAAATCCTGAAACTAGCCCTGGCTGTTATTTACAGCAGGATTATTCCCTTTCTGCAAAGGGGCATATTTCCTGCCAGTGCTTTTTATTACAGTGGCAACAGGAACAACTAGTTTGAGGTGAAGAAGAATCTAGCTTTCACTTGATCTTGGTATGAGAAAAGAGCCTAGCACTCCTTCTGCAACACCTCTTCTAGCACCCACTACACCCCAGTACTCAGGCAGAGAGAAAGCATTAATCCCAGATGAAGCCAGGTGGGGAAGGACAAAGACTGACCCAAAGTAAACACAGAACACCCTGAAAAGGCTGTTCCTGGCACTGCAAACAGGGGGAGAGTGAAGAGGAACACAGTGGTTAGTGGAAAACTTAAGAGCACAGAGAGAAGGAACTAGCTCCTTTCGTCCTTCCTGTGGCTCCAGAGGATCTGGAAGCATTTGTGTTGGCAGGAAGGCAGCAGGAACAGGCAGCACTTTCCTGTTTCAGGCAGCAGAGTCCACTGCGGATGTGTGCTCCTCCCCACCAATGGCCACTTGCAGGAAGCTAGTCCCATGTGCAAACTGCCTCCTCAGTCCCATGGGTGTTTAAATGAGATGACTGCAAGATACACTGTCAACATTCTGTTCCACCTTTATTTTAACAATCAGATAAAAACAGAGCTATATTTTTAAAAGAGTCATTACATGGCAATTATAAAGTGCATTTTTCCACTTGAATGTTGTGTACAAAAACATCTTTAAAAACAAACATGCAACACACCCCACAAGGCACTTCCAGGCATAGAGCGAGGAAAGAAGTCCCTCACTTCTATGTTCACATTGGCAATGTAAAAAGGGAAAAAGGGAAAGGCCACAAGTAGTATTTTTAAAATGCTATTGGTCAAATAGTCAGTTCCCAGCCTAGCTTTTACTTATGGAATTGCTCTTCTAGCTTATCTTCCATGTTCCTCCCTAAGCACTCCCCAGCCCCAGCCTGAAAGCAAACAGGCCCCATAAGGAGATACCACCATCCACAGCACCCCAGACATACATGCCTTTTTTCGGCCCACAAACAGCTCTCCATAGGCACGAGAACACACCAGGAGAACATGACTTTTCTACAGTCTGTGTCTTACAGCATTAACACCGTACACTAAAAAACTAAAAGAAAATCAGTGTCACTCAGACTTGCTTCAAGTTTAAAACAAGGATCAAGCCAATCTAGGCAACAGTCCCTTCGAGCGAGACCCGATGCAAATTGTAAAGGCTGACTCTTGAAGCTGTTTAAACAAAGGAAACAAGCCTGATGAGCTCTGGGCTAGCAAATAGATTTACCACCTTGACTAAGTGATCAGGCACAGTGGTGACGTGCATTGATGTTGGGTTTTGAGAAAGCAGCAGTAAAAGGCCAAGTATTCTTCCTGCAAGCTCTTGTTCCTTTTGGCATCCAACAGTGATCACAGTAGGCCTTCTAGGTTAGGGTAAAACAGTGTGTAAGTATTTCACACAACAGTCTCCAGAATTAAAAGCTGGGTTTAAAAAGTTAAGTAGCCTAGGCCATTGCTTCTCTCCAGCCCACCCACAGGCTATTATAGGCACCCCAAAAACTATATAAAGCTTATGCACTAGAAAAAGTAAGATTCCTGTGACCTCTATTTCTACAAACTACTCAGAACTCTAGCTTTGAGATGAGGGATTAAGTTATTTTGCTCAACTAATACTCAGGAAGCTTTGTGAGGCTGCTTGGCACCGCACAAGCTGGCCACCTCACCTCAGCACAGGCCCAGGTGATGAGCCACCTCTTTGAGGATAGGCATGGCTCACACCCATGATCTGTTTCATATCCAGGGTGATGTCAGGATAACCCCACATCTCACCTACCTCATGGTAAGTTTCTTGCACAGGAGGGGCTGCTTCCTATGGACACAGATATGAGAGCTTGGGCATTTACAGGTTGAAAAGGCAGCTACTGCTACAGCATCAAGGGAAGCCTAGCATGTTGATGTTCACCCAGTATAGCCACAGCATCCTTGCATGTGAGCAGTGCCACTAGCTGCCAAGCAGTCCATGGCATGGAGTAACAAACCATTAGAAGATCTTTTTTAAAAGCAGTGTCATTTCCAAAGCCTGTTTATCCCAAAACATCACTGAGATCACACATACCACCCCTTTCTCAGTCAAGGCACTTCCACCACAGTAGGCACACAGCAGTTACCTTCTTGTAACAGGACACAGCACAGAGTAGCTATGTGATCCATTTGCATTTAGCTCCTGTAACACCTGAGCAGAGCCTCTTGCTTAGGACTCTGGGCCCCAGCCAGACAAAGCCCTGATTTACAGTCTACAGGAGGAAGAACTGTGTTTCCAGGGCCCAACATGGCCACCAGCTGAATTCAGATGTCCATCAAAGGGAAAAAGCATCATTGATGACTTGTGATTAAAGAAACAGGAAAGTTTAAGAAGTCATTCAAGGCTGTCAACCCACAGCAGTGTTACAAGCACCACACAGCTACAGCTAATCTCTATTTTAGGTAACACCATGAGAGTTTTTAGAGATCAGCTGATAAAACAACTGGTGACTAAGCATGAGATCTTCTCCCATAGGCACACAAGTCTCCTAATACGGCAGCCTGTAGGACCACATTTCCTGTCATCACAGTTGCATTTTCACTTCCAAAACACCCTTTCTGGCTCCAGTAGGAAGGACCTCACACTACAAGGACACATGCACGGATGGTACTCCTTTCCATGCAAGCCAACCCTTCTACTACTTGACAAGCACAGGCCAACTTTGCAAGGAGAGCCCTGCAGCTGCTAATGCTATAATAGAACATACTTTGAAAAAGCCTTTTAGCACTAGGCAAGCAATACAAACCGACCACCACTACATAGTCTGGACATGTGATATAAGCACTGTAGTGTTTCCCAGGAGACTAGCAGCTTTACAGAAGAGGAAGGAGTAGCAGCACTGAAGAGAAACACAAGCAACAGCTCCTGGTTCTTTTGAGCATCTGGAGAGCCAGTTAT
>JAVHNF010032990.1:0-16641 GCA_034783455.1 Micropsitta finschii | reverse complement strand
CAAAGGAGGGCACTCATGGCTCGCAGAGCCTCTCTTTACAATCCACAGATGCTTTCTAAATGTGGATTTGTATTTAAACTGTAAAGTCATTCTGTGTGTCTGCCACTGGGATGTTTCACTTTATAAATGAACATATAGGCACAAAGCATGAAGAACCCCTGTTGTGCATTGAATGACTGTAGGGAGGAACAAAGCCACTCTAGAACTAGACAGAGATGGTTATCACCGATTCATGCTGGAATGCTGGTACTGCTATGATGCCATTGATTTGAACAGGATGAGTGTGGCTCCTGCAGCATCAACCTTGAAATTTATATTGATAAGAAACACAGTAGTTTGAAAGGACTGAAGTTTTACAAATCTTAATTAAAGTTTGTCTGAAATCAGATGCAGTCTTGTAACAATGATTGAAAGGGCTAATACCAGGCAGGGGGAAGCAACTTTGAAACTCAGAATGGGGATTGGCTGATGATGGATACTTTGTCAGAAAATTATTTGGGAGATAAAGCAGGTTTTTACGTAATATGCCAGTGCTCTAGTGTTATGAAAATGGCAAACCTTTTACTTGGATCCAGTAAGCATGGATGTTTTATGTAAGGAATTCAATCCTCCCACTTAAGCCTCTGTTGAAGCATTGATCCTGAGGCATGTAACCAAATGATGAGAGATGTAGAAAATGTGATGTAGAAGGAATGGTGCTTAGTTTGGAAACATGAGGAAGATATGAAGACTGAAGGGACATTTGAGGTACCTGAGTGCTTATGAAGATGGAGGCAGTGAATTAGTTACTTGCTCCCCCTGACTAGTGTATGTCAAGAAAGAAGTAATATTTCTGAATTTACAGAGGACAGGTTTAGTTTAGTCTTTTCAAAGAACTTTTAAAAAGGATAATCAAGCGTTAGAATATACTGCTTAGGGAGATTACAGAGTGACCACTGCAATAAACTTTTAAGATCAGATTAGACATATACAAGGGAATGTTTAAGGTTCAGTTGAGACCTCTTATGAACGGTGATAGATTGGTCTTCTCTGGTCCAAACTCCTGCAGTCATGTCACTTGGCACAGTGTTTGGGTAATACAGTGAGTATGGAGATGCACGACTGGTAAGACAGATAAATATGAAAGGTCTTGGGAAAGATTGTATGGGTATCTTTTAGCCTCCAGTCTGAGTGAGTCAAAATGCAATACCTCAGTAAGCAGTTAGTGACTGTGATAGTTACTACAGGGAAGCTGAGTGCTATGTAGGCAATTCAAATTCTGGCACATAGGGATTTATATTTTTGGAGGGGATTTACCTTTTGGGGTTTTAGCTTATCTAGGTCAGTAATGAGGAGTTTGTATTCATACTAGGTCATGGATCAAGCCGCTATGGTTGGAGCACCTGTGATTGGGCTGAATGACTCTGGAGGAGCCCGTATCCAGGAAGGAGTGGAGTCCTTGGCAGGCTATGCAGACATATTTTTGGTAAGTAGACTGGCAGTTGACCAGGAAGCTTCACATCCACAAAGATGGCCAAAGTAAGCAAGCTTTTAGGTTATCATCATCCTGTTTCGGCCACTGTTACCTGGTGAATAAAACAGCATATGCAAGGGCTTGTGAGACATGGACTGTCTTCTTAGTTCTCTTCTTGGCTTTGGACAAATTACCATACTGCTTAGTTCCATTTACCCATGTGTTAAGGGTAATGCTGAGCCCTGTAAAATGCTGTGATCCAATGAAAAGCCTTGTAGGAGCTGCACTATATAGGGAGCTCTGCCATAAGAATGGAAGAATAGGCAATATATTTGATTGGAAGAAATCTCCCAACTGTTTAGCTTTCTGATTTATGCTAAAGTATGGATTGCCTGTGTTGGGATGTAATTTCTCTCAAGTGTTTATCCATTTGAGACAGGTGGACACGCTGTAGTTCAGAGAGTGGTTTGCTAGGTGAGTGATGGTCGCGATCCACCACCAGCTGTCTCTGTGTCTCCTCTGAAATACAGACATGTTAAGAATTTCACACAGCAGATCTGTTTTCAGTAGGGCTGATAAAAGGTGGAATATTTCCACTGCAGAAAGAGGGACTTAAAGTAAATCAAATACTATGCGCTTGAAGAAAACTTGAGAAACTCTGAACAGAAGGACCAAGTGCCTCTTCTGTCAAGTTGGTAGATTTGGGGGGGAGCTTTGGGAAAGTTAAAAAAAATATGCAAGTCAGAGGTGTGTGTTCTAACAGTGTGCTGTACAGTGTTAACCTCACCATTTGGGGATGTCCAGTACTGATCGGACTGGTGAAAGTTCTTTTTCTACAGTACTTCTGTGGCTAATGCATGAGTTTTTCCTCTAGAAATGCAACTGATATTTTTTTTTGCCAGAATGACATTATTTTATATGCCTACCAAAACATTGCTTTAGATACAGAGAACATAAACGTGATTGTGCTTTCAGTAGCAATGCGAGCAGGTGGGATGACAAGTTAGTCAGCTGCCTGCACTCTTATGGATTAGTGCGATCTGGGATGATGTAGCAGAGCAGTTACAGAAGTCAGTTGTAATCCAGTTGATCAATGAGCAGTGTAAACAGTTCCTGGACGACATCCATCCATGTTGGTGGACAGCAGTTAATTCACCATTATGTCAAACTTGAGCCAGTGCAGGAATCTTGATTTTTAAAAGAATCTCTGCCAAAGTTGGTTAGTAAAGCTTACCTCTGAGGGGTAGTGTACCGGCGCGTTCACATTTCAGATACATGCATATCTCGCCACTCCACGCTCACTGCAGTTTTTGCCTCTGCAGCATCTGTTGAGGTCACACATTGCAACTTCCTTTGCAGTCATTGCATGGTGTATGACATCAAATGTATGGGAACAGAAGGAAGCAAAACAAAAGCAACAAAATTATTTTGGTTATATTTGCATCGAGGTGTTTTCTCTAGATATTTGTCTCCTACTAACTGAAGCGAGGCGTCCTCTCCTGTGTCTGATTGTGCCTTCTTGCAGAAGAAAAAATTGGTAAAAACTGATGTCTTTTTTTTTTTCTCTTTCCCCTCTATTGCAGAGGAATGTTCTGTGTTCTGGGGTAGTTCCACAGATCTCCCTCATTATGGGTCCTTGTGCTGGTGGAGCTGTGTATTCTCCTGCTTTAACTGATTTCACATTCATGGTAAAGGTAAGAGTGGAGTGTATCCTCCCCTGCTGCTGGTAACATTGATCAGGCACAAATTAACTCCACATGAAGGGGTTTTTGAAGAGATCTCTTTGGATTAAGTTTATTCTTAATGAAAAGTCAAGAAAAACTTTCCCAAATAACTTGTGGCTAACTGCATTTTAATATAATGCATTAAGGATTTTAAAGACATTTTTTCCCCAATATTCTGTTTTCTTATATTGGGGCAAGTCTCTAGAGACTCTGGCTTTTCCTTAGGTGCTTTTGCAGCTTGGGTCTAGCATTTACTGTGTGTGTTTGCTTTTTCCCTTCCCCCAGGATACATCCTATCTCTTCATCACTGGCCCAGACGTTGTTAAGTCTGTTACCAATGAAGATGTCACCCAAGAGCAGCTTGGGGGTGCGAAGACTCACACTGCCGTGTCTGGTGAGAGCTGGGTAGTTTACTTAACACGCTAATTGTTCTTTAAAGTAAATGACACAGTCGTTCTAGCTAAACAGCTGATTGTACTCCTGAGTGTCACTTGAGTCTGAGTGTTAAAGCCTTAAGCACAGGATCTTCCTCTGCGAAGGGATCTCTTGCCAGTCCTTTTTAATAATGAAGAACAAAGTAGGAAAAGCAAGGGAGCATGGGAGAGTTCAGGAATTTGGAAGAGAAAATAGCAAATCCACAACAGATTCTAGAAGCAGAAAGACTGTTAGAGGCAGGCCTTATCAAAGCAGGCTTGGTGTGGTGTGGAGTTCTGTTGGTTGTTGTCCAGAAATTTGCTTGGGTGGAAGGATTCTTAACAATCCCTTGTTTGCTTACTAATGTGCTTGATTAAACTTCTGAGCTATAAACTGAGTGGCAATGTGAGATAAAGGATTTTTCACCCTCTTATCTGGGGAAACTTGGTGACTCATGTTTCTTCTTGAGGCTCAAAATGATTGTGGGATCTCAAATCCTATGTGAACTGAGCTGATGATGAACAGTACCAAACAGAGAGATGCTGCTCAGATCCAGCCTTTAGAAAAGACCTTGTAGTCCAAAGCTTGAGTGCAGCAAAGTACCTGGACTGAATTCCAGAAGGCTGGAATCCAGCTAGGTCTGTGATAGCTGATAAGCCAGTTTAAATTGTTTTAAGTATGAGATCAACAATCCAGACCTGTTAAGGAGGAAGCCTGATAGAACCACACATTTTCTAGATATTTTTAACTGGTCAAATTTGGTGGCTTAAAACTCCCAATTGTTAATACCTCAGGTTTAAAAATTCTGTTACTTCTTTGTATCTTTCTTCGTACATACTTGAAAAGGAAACCTTGCAAAATGATTCCACTGACTGCTTAATAATGTTTCTTTCCAGGAGTTGCACACAGAGCCTTTGAGAATGATATAGATGCTTTACTTAATCTCCGAGAGTTCTTTAATTATTTACCTCTTAGCAACCGTGATCCAGCACCAGTCTGTGAATGTCATGACCCCAGGTAAGTGGAGACTGAGATCTGTGGTCCCTGAGCACTGAATTTCATGGCTTCTTTGGCTCAAGTAACGTAAAGAGATGCGTGTTTCGTGCCTGGGATCTTGGCTGATAATTCTGCGTTGTGGTGTGTGAACATGAGATGCGTTTCATCATGCGTGTGTACATACATCCATGCTCACTGTTACATTCTGTGTTTGAAAGCAGCGTTATGCAGGCTGACATACAGAATTGGGAAGAGTAATGCCTGTACAGATGAGTCTCACAGTCCTTTGAAACAAAGGAGCAAGGCAGAAAACAGCACAGAGAACTGAAGTGAGGAGAACTTTCTCTGCTTTGTTAATTACGTGTCTGGTGGGCAGGATCTGTTTGTTGAGGTTTCAGGTGGGAAGGCAACAAGGAAGCAAAGGAGGTAGAAAGTGGTATGTGTCAGGTACTTGTCTCTCAGCTTCCTTGTGTAGTTGGCAACATAAGAAAGGAAGGACTTCAGTCATTTCAGGAGAAGGAAAACCAGTGACTGTCTGGACTTTTATGAGAATTTTCCCAAGTGTGAGGGATAGCCAAGAGGCAGCATGGGGCTGTTTGAGTAGCCAGCCTTGCTCCATAGTGCCAACGACAGAGAATGTCAATGAAGTAAACCAATTTTGATCTGAGATCCAGTTTCTCACCCAGTTCAGCCTTTTCAGTAGGGAATCCATCAGAGGCTGTCACCCTCTCTTCTATGGGAGCTGTGCCTGACTTTGGTCTTTTCAGCTGTATAGCTGTGCATGATGTATGTCTTGTGGTTCTTAACTTGCCTAAAGATGTTCCCATGTGAGACAGGAAGGTTATCTTTTTTTCATGCTTCACTGTTCTTTGCAGTGTCTTTGAAACAAATAGTTTGGGGAGGTGGTTTTGGATCAGTTTTACAAATCACTGCTATGGTACCTGAAGCACATTGTTCACTATTAGGCACCAGATACAGTGTTAGAGGATCACAGTATAATAAATGCAGTTTGTACTAAGAACTTGAATTTACTAGCTTCTATACATGTAAAGATAGATCTGTCTGTTAAATTTGCTTATTTTTGTAGCAGCATCTCCAATATTTATCCCATTTGTACTCTTAATGTTTGCATTGGTACTATTTCATCTGGACATAGTGACATCTTAATAGCCCTTCAGCTTTGAATCGATGCATTTGATTCTTGCATTGCTCCAGTCAAAGCCCATTCCTGTAATCTCTTTCTTGTTGCGTCACTTTTACACCAGAGAAAATGGGCATGAATTGCACGAATTAAATGTAATTTTTTACCTAAGCAGGTTCTTTGTGGTGCTGAAAAATGCCAGTCTTGGGTGCTGAAACTTCTGTTGGCTGGAGTTTTGGTGTCAGTGGCTTGGGTTCTAAAGAGTTAGAGGGTTCCTTACAGTACCAAATTGTCTAATGGTGAATGCCCTGCCTTTGAAGGGTGTATGGTTCATTGCATTTGGTATATTGTACGGTGTGATTTTTACCTTTGTGTGTCTTTTGACTATAAACAGATTCCATTCCCTCTAAGGCCTGAAGTATGCACACAGATTTCTGGAGGAGGTTATTATCAGTTCTTGGTAACTGTTTCACTTTTGTACTGAGTGAAAACTACTGCTGCTGTGGGTGAGGGTATCTCAAGTTGTCACAGGCTTCAGATGACTGTGCTGATGATGAGCAGCAGTTCCTTCCTGCTCACTGGGATCTGTAAGAAACACAGTTCTCAACCTCTTGAGTCTCGTGACTCTGCTAGCAAATACGAGCTGTCCTTTATCTGTGATAATTTGAAGGAGATTGTCAAGCTTGTGGTATCCTGGGTAATGTCTTCATTGTGAATGTATTTACTTTAATGCCATTACAGTTTCCCTCAGTACTGTACAGCACTGTGAATTTATGGGAAGAGTAATTTCATTTTTCCACTCTCCTTATCCTTTGGGGGACCACGGGTAACACACAGAACTTAGAGCACATTCATACCTACTTTATGGACAAGAAGCTTTAGAATCTTTTGTAGCTCGAGGTTTGGTATGTTAAAAGTGGTTGCTTTCATCAGATTAAGGTTTCATTATATAATTTTATGGAAGTACTTGCATGCGATACTCTTTAATCAAGTGGAAAAACTACTTGGAAGTGTTGTGCTCAGTTTTAATCTATTAATAGATGTGTCTCAGCATCTCGGCAAGCAGTTGTGGCTCTCTAGTCCTGTGTATGTGAGGGAGCACAGAGCCAGCGGTGCGGCTTGCACTAGTGTTTTCCATCTGATTTTGACAAACTGCAGATCACTTTGGTTTTAAATTGGGTGTCTAGAGCCTTGTGTTGTCTTGTTTCAAATACACTAACTCACAGGATTGTTAAAATAGGAACTGCACAGAAACACCGTTTATAACAACGGTAGATCAGTATTTTTATGGAATAGCACAAATAGAATAATCCCTGAAGCCTTCTCAGTGGTGACTCATAAGAATTGACACCATCCTCTGCCCACCCTCCCTTGGGATGGAATGAAGCTAGAGACCCAGTTTTTTGCTAACAGTTGCAGGTTCTTAGTGAAGCCAGTATGATCAGAGGTGGAGGTGCAGTAACTGATAGGGTCAGCTGCCAACAGGGAGGCAGCACTTTTGTTACATGTAAAGCCCCACATGAAGTGAGTCCCTGTTAAGCAGAGTAACAGTCAAGATTCTTTAAACACAGACAGTGAACCGCAGAAGCTGAGAGTGGATGTGTTTTCCCCACCCAGGAAGCTCTGCTTGTCTGGGAAGTAAGTATGGAACAGTTTTCTGTATTCATTATCACAGGTGCACAGTGCGGGCAGGGAAAGGATCTGGGCTATAAATGTGCTGCTCCTAAACTGTGTGCACACAGTAGATGAGGGTAGATGGTGGGAGGCTTTGCTCTGCCACTGAGAAAAACCCTTGTGCCTGTCAAGCTGTGAGGACTGGAGCTGCTGGCTAAGCAGGCTCTTCTGCTTTATCAGCTTGACACTTGTTCTACATCCTTTTCCCTATGGCTGAATCGTGCCCCACCGCAGTGTCCCGCATGCCTTCCTCCAGTGTCCCCTGCAGATGTTCTCCACACATAACATGAGGCTCTTCTAGTCAAAGATGAGCAATGTGTTTCCAGGAGGTGGTTCACGAGCAGAAGTATCTGTGGAAGAGATGCCTCCTTCAGGAAGAGATAGCTCATACTTTTTTTCTCCCAGTGTGTGAGAGCTCAGGGGACGGAGGCACAACTGCCTGAGGCCAAAAGCACTCTTTCTTTTCCCTATATCAGAGCAGCAGTTTCCATGAAGTCTCTTCAGAGGTGGAATTCTTTACCTGAGTTTTTGGTCTTGGTGTTCATCTGACATGTAAATACTGTTGCTCACAGTTACTTGTCTTCTGCAGTGACCGTTTGGCTCCCGAGCTGGACACGATTGTACCAATTAAATCTACTAAAGCCTATGATATGCTGGACATCATACACTCCGTAAGTCTGCTACTGTGAGCACTGGTGAGATGACTATGGATAAACTATGTTCTGTATGTGAGTAATTGAAAGAAATCCACAGAATGGCACTGAAGAGATTTTTATTTTTAGTCTTCCCAAGTTACTGTTTTAGCTGGGCAGTAGCCATGAATGAAGGACAACAAAAACCACAGAAAAAAATACTTTAGCAGATGAAAGTAATCCTAAAGCTTGATTCAGGATCCATCTTTTTACACTGCATGTGTAACTGTACAGGTGAAAGATGCTCTAATTCAGTTTTCTCTCTGGGGCTGAAATCCCCTCCCCACTTGTCCTGAGTTCTGTCACTTGCCCCCTCCCATACTTTGTTATTACTGTCTTGAATTCTCTCCTTTTCCTATAAAGGGTGACAAACTGCAGAGAGTGCACTCAGAATCCTACCCCCCTCTGTTTAGTCTAACAGTTAAGTTACACACATGGACAGTACAGGAATGTTTTGTTTAATTACAAGTCAAGCCCTCAGACGCTTGGGATCTTTGGTGTTAATGTTCATCCTGTGAAGCAGAGCTCCTGGGAGGCTGGCATGCAAGGGAACAGCTGACTGTTTTCCTGAAAGCTGGTACTGCAATGTGTGAATAGTTGAAGCGGCACAGGCAGTGCTGGTAATTCTCTTGCCTGACTTTAAGTACTTCACTTTTCCAGTTATAACAACTTAATACAGTCTAAACACTCGGGCAGAGAACATGGCTGTAAAAGAAGTTTTATCACAGGAAAGTCTTACATCCCCCTACAATGCACCCCCAGAGTCCAAATTTTGAGTACTGAAATTGCCAGTGCTGCTCTTGCCACTCAGCTGTTGAATGGTGGATGCCCACCCCAGGGTTCTAAGGTGGATGATGGAACTAGGACAGAATCCATTTCAAGGCAGGACATACAAATGGGGGTGGGTGTCAGCTGTGTTTGTAGGACCTTCACGTATTTCTCCCTTTTGCTGCTGTACTGAACTGTCTCTCCACAGACTCACTCAGCCATCACATTTCAGTTTGCACTTGCTGCATGCAGGTTTATTTCAGTGTAGAAAGTAAGCTCAGGATGTTTTTAATCTCTGGATTTTTCCATTGTGAGTTTCAGTACTGCTGCTCCAAGGTAAAAGGTGACATCTGAAAAAAATCCTTTTTAGAATTAGGGAACCAACCTGAAGCCCTCCCCTGGACTTTGAGAACTATTAAGGAAAGAAATAACACTACTTCAATAGTACTTAAATTTTTTCCGTTACTTTTCATTTGGCTTAGGCTCAGAAATGACTGACAGACTGCAGCCTGGATTGGCAAAGTTGTCATCAACAGTTGAAAACAAGGAAATCTAGTTGGAAACACTAGGTAGGCATCCATGTATAGGTGTCGCTCCTGCTCCATATGTAATTATGATCCCTTTTGAACACAGCAATTTTGTATTGGCCTCTGCTCCAAACATGCAAGGAAGTAGAGTACGTATTAAACATGTCCTGGAGCATTCCTGAGATCCGTGAAGTACTATTTGCTTTGTATCACTGGGACTTGTTCTTTGCAAGTGTAGTCTGCCAGTTACTAAGCTGCGAGAAGGCAGTTCTTAACATCTGATGCGAAATGCCTATTTCTTGTAAGCTAGGAAACAGGCTCACTACAGAGGAAGTGTCAGACAGATGTTCTCTGATGGAATGCCGAAGTGGCAGTTTTGATAAGTGCAGCACTAGTTAATTCCTGGAAGGAAGGCTGAAAAGGGGACTAAAAGGTGTCTTTCTTCCTCCTTCTCCTCCTCTGTAATTCTGTGAATTTTGATATGTTTTAAAAGTTGCAATACTGACATAACGGACTTTGTGTTTGCCTCGCTAAAGAAATATGCCTGGATGTCAGTCCTCATAAGGGCTCTGCCTAACTCTGACCCTTGCAGGTTGTCGATGAAAGGGAATTCTTTGAGATCATGCCTTCCTATGCCAGGAACATAGTTGTTGGCTTTGCCAGGATGAATGGACGAACTGTTGGGATAGTGGGCAACCAACCCAAAGTGGCATCAGGTTAGAGCTGGCTGTGCAAGTCTGGTGTTGAAACTGCCACCGATCATGATTTTCTGTTTTTGCTCCTTGTTTTCTATTTTTGTGCCTTTTTGCTGGGGAGGATCAGATGAGCCAGTATGATGTGTTAATTCTTTTGTAATGTTGACAAGATATGGCTATGCAGATAGTAGACAGCAGGTTTGGATATTGATTTTCATTTGGCTTTTAATGTTTCACATAGATGGTTTATGCAAAATGTGCTTTTAGTTTAACATAATAGCACATAATAAATTCTACATCCACTGAAACAGCACAGAAACTTTGCAGCGTGTTTACCAGCCCCACTGAAGTGTCTCACAGTATTAGCGGAATAAATTGATTTTTTGTTTTAATGGAGAGCTCTGCAGCCTTTGCACATGAGTGATCTGAAAACTATCAATAAAGAGAAAATGACAGAAAAAATATTTAAAACTGCAAGAACAGACTGAATTCAGACTGCTGCTTTGGGGGATACAAAGTCTTTATGCAGAGTGTTCAGAAATTAGTTCCCCTTGCATATAGTTTGTACTCTAACTTCAGTTCTAAACCAGGCAAACTTCATGCCAGATTATCTCCATATTGTCTACAGATAAGCTTTTGTTCTGCTTTATGAAGACAGTAGAGCTAAAATAGTGTGATTTTTGAGTTGTCTTGAATTACTGCCATTAGCATATCACTGGAATTGTTAACACCTTATCCTGTTTTCTTAACTTTAGGGTGCTTAGACATAAATTCGTCTGTGAAAGGAGCCCGCTTTGTTCGTTTCTGTGATGCTTTCAACATACCACTGATTACTTTTGTGGATGTTCCTGGATTTTTGCCAGGTAAGCCTTGCCTTTATATCTTACCTCACTGCAGGGTGGCTTGGTGTTAAAAACTCATTTTAAAAGCTCTGTGAGAAGACCTTTACAGTAATGGACTTAAATAAACCAGGCTTTAAAATCCCGCTTCTGGGGACAGAAACTGTATTCTGAGTACAGTAGCCATAACAAGGAGATTGACATACACAAGAAATTACAGGAAAATGAAGGAAGTGCCTGTACTATGCCACTAAATGTGTTCTGAGGTTACAAAGCTTTTCAGGACTTACTGGAGGAGAGGGCCAGTTCATGCAATAAGTCAGTGTTCATGCTCTAGAAAGATCTGTCCTGCTGTTTGGAATTCCAGCACAATTGCACAGCTGTAACTATGGCCTGTCCAGGAAAAAACTTCTGCATTTCCTAGAGATGCTGTCCTTGTCATAAATGGTGTGGAACTTGCACCGTTTCCTTTATTATAAGGAGACTCCCTGCCCCTTTAAATGCTCAGATGTTTTATTTAGATGCTGTTTTATTTATAAGCCTGTAACCTGGATAGTGTGGTGGCAGAAGGCCCTGCAAAGACTGTGGCTGCCCAAGAGGCAGTGGAAAACAGTCCCACACACTGCTTCTGAGCCCTCTGGTTAGGGTTACATGACAGCATAGCATTGCTGATTCTCCTGTGGGCAGGGAGGCCACTAGTCAAAGCAGCTGAGTTACTGGGCCTGTGTTGCTCTCCAAGCTTTGCTGCAGGAAGAGAAACTACCTCATCCGCCAGCTTCAGCTGCTGTACTTAATGGCCAAATGTGTAAAAGGATGAAGCTATAGAGGGGAAGAAAACAGTACATCCTTGGTTGCTGTTGATGCAGTTATACACGAACCCCAGTCTTTGTATCATTGTTTTTTTCATGCTCCAAGGCATTTTTCAGATAAAAGAATGCCCATGGTTGAGAAGCTTTAGGTGAATCAGTAAGGAAAGGTCTGAGATTAGACCTTTTCCAGCATAGGCTACATGAGCAGTTAATGTTAAAATGACCTTTTAGAAAACAGGTTATGAGAGGATGATGAATATTATACAAATAAACATGCTACATCTTTCATACCACTCAATATATAAGGTTAATACTGTTGGATAAACCAAGGTTCGCCTCAAGGCCTCTACAGCTATCAAAGCATCAAAATGTCGCAAGTCAACATGCCAGTTCTTGCTTTGATACATGTTTTAACAATGAGGCAATACAGAAGGTATTAACACAACCTTCTTCCCTCCTGGCCTCTATTCTTTCTCTCCTGCTGCAGACATCCCCTCCTTCTCTGAGGTGGACCAAGGAGCAGCTTAGTCCGCTTCAGGGGCTACTGCAGGAATCTAGATTTGTACAGCTGCTCAGAGTCCAAGACCAAAGCTATTTCCATACAGCTCATAAAAAGTAGTAACTCAGTACTGTGCACTAGAATGTTGGTTTGAAAGTATGTAAATGGAAGATAAACAAAAGTAGAGAAAGCTTAAAAAGAGGAGACATGAGGCTTGGCACTGATCCTAAACTGATGTATTTTTAGGAGTGTGACAAGATCAGTACAATAGAATTAGAAATTTCAGGTTAAATAACAAATTCTGAAGGTGGTGGTCACCTCATCTCTCTATGCAGTACAGATGATGAATGTTAGTGATCCAAATACTTTAATGGGTGTGCACAGAGATGACATTTAAGACACTGATAACCAGTAGCTGGATCAAAACATGTATTTAGAACAAGTTTGGGACTGAATCTATGATCAGAAGAGTTTGTTACGTGGCCATGGGTGGCAGTGTAAATAGTTCAAATAATAACAAATAACAAGTCTTACACTTGAAGTGTTTTAAGTGATGGGCTATGCTGCTTGCTCTAAGTGTGAATTAGAAACTGAGACCAGGAGTAGATCATGGGGTCTGCAAGCGCTCTGCAGCATCCGGGTATAGGCTGAACATCCCAGCTGTGCTCAGACTGTTGTCATGCTGGTTCCAGTTGCTGCTGCGGGGAAGGTTCTGCAGGCTTTACAAGTCCCACAGGCTGGAGGGAAACAACAACCAAAAGTGAAGTTGTAGCTGAGAAGAGACATTTCTAAGTGTAATAATTTGTATGTGATTAGACACTCAAATGACACTGAGGGAAGCATTAAAGTCAGGCCACCCAGAGAGTTACTACAGCTCACTGAAGAGCTTTCCTTTAAAATCTCACATTTAAAAAAGATATAAATTAAAAAAATCCCAAAGTACTCTAAGAAATTATTTCAGGTTCCGA
This sequence comes from Micropsitta finschii, assembly GCA_034783455.1. Taxonomy (NCBI): domain Eukaryota; kingdom Metazoa; phylum Chordata; class Aves; order Psittaciformes; family Psittacidae; genus Micropsitta; species Micropsitta finschii. The sequence goes on along the minus strand of JAVHNF010032990.1, from coordinate 3,442 downwards.
AAGCAAAAGTCAGGAGGTGGATAAACTGCTAGAAAGTAAGTGTTGAGTTACATCCAGTCTGAAATTCAGAAATCCTACAAATAAGGTGTATGGGATTGCAGTTTCCATGTCACACCAATGAGGCCTGTATTTAACCTCCTGTAAAACAAATGACTTGTATTCATGTTTGCTGCATATGATCATTCTCCAGCAGCACCTGCTGTGAGAATCTTTACAGAGGAATTCATGCTCCATTGTTTAAGGTCCATCATCTTGACCTTGCTTGAAGGACAACTAGGATAGGTCTCTGATAGCCTAACTGCCTTTCAGTATGGCCTAGAAAAAAGGGGATGTGGAAGAGTGGGTTTCTGGAGAAGTGAATCTAGGTTGTGTTTTTCACTGCTAGTCACAGTCAAAGTCCTGAAAATGATGTAACTGCATTTTGTTCCTAGGAACATACCATCTGGTGAGTGTGCTGGTTCTGTGACCTCATCTGCAAATAATATATGCTGCTTTTGGTGCGAGTCTTACTGTAGTGTTGCTCAGTATCTGAGACCATTGCCTGCTACTGCCTTCTCCTGGATATTAACATGGCTCTGGTTGTTGTTAGGTTTGCTGCCAGTAATGGATGATGATGCCAAACTGCATAGGGGGTTTTGTGAATTCCCTGGAGTGAAAAAAGTTGTTATTTATAGGTACAGCTCAGGAGTATGGTGGGATCATACGTCATGGTGCAAAGCTACTCTTTGCCTTTGCAGAAGCAACTGTGCCTAAAATCACTATCATCACCAGAAAGGTAAGTTGGCACGATTCCATGGTGCTCTGCTGGAGTTCTTGTTTTCACTAGTAGCAATTTTAGCTATGTGAAGCTCTGTCCATCTGTCCCACTTGTGCTTTCTGTTGTCACACCTCCATTTGTCCATCTGGTAACACCTCTTTATGTCAAGTTACAAGAGGCCATTTCTTCTATTCTCAGACTATTACCTCAGCTCCTTCATTCCTTGTGCCTCTGCACTCCTCTAAAATCACATGTTTCTGCTCTTTGCTTTCTCCCTGGAATGCCTTAAGTCAAGTATTTGTCCTTTGTTACCCAGCTTGTCTCACTGAGGACATGCCATCTGTTTGCACAGAGCAAATCATCTTTCTCTGTTCTTGCCACTTCAGTCTCCTTTTCCGAAACCAGTGCTGACTGTATATTTCTTACGTTGTGTCTGCAGGTTTCATGCTCACATGGTTTCTCTTCTTCCATTTACTGTTGCTATAGTCTATTTAATTTTTTCTCCTCTCTCTTTTTCTGCAAGGTACCTGATACCATGCAGCCATAAGCTCAGAGATCTTCTAGGTCCTAAAAGGCTTAGCTTTTTCCTTGCTGGTCCGCCTTCCTCCTTGCTGTTTCTTTTTCTTTCTCTGATTCTTGTCGATATTGCTATCCTTTACTTCCCAAGTTTGCAGCCTTGCTGTAGCTTTCAGTAATGCCTTGCAACAGACTGTACTGCAGTCTGCTCTGCAGTTCTGCAGTATCTGTTCATCATTGCTGTCTGGAGTGCTTCCAGTACCACAGTGGAGTGCTGCAGAGCCTGAGTGCTGCATTCCCTGGCCAGGAAATTCCAGAAGCACGTCACTTGTTTGTGTGCATGTGCACGGTGTGGCTTGAGGCCTGCTGTTCAAGATAAATGGCAATTCCTCCCTACTTCCCATCAAGAAGGGTCGTGGGTTACTAGCAACCCCCTTCCTTGCTCTTCGTGGTTCTAGTTGGAGAGACATCTAGTCTTAGGAGAGCACAGCAAAAGGGAGATAGATGCTCATAGTCTCTTTCAGGTAAAATTTAGCCCCACTTGCTTGTCTTTGGAGTAGTAAAAGCTGCAAAAGGAATGTAGGCTATTGCTGCTGTAAGCAACTTCACACTAATTAATCCCTTGGTTTTTGTTCCAGGCCTATGGGGGTGCCTATGATGTAATGAGCTCAAAGCATTTAAGAGGAGATGCAAATTATGCCTGGCCTACTGCAGAGGTGGCAGTAATGGGTGCAAAGGTAAATTCAGGATGACTCCTTCACACTCTGAAGCAGCTGACCAGAATGCTCATCCGTACAGCGTGGCAGGGGGAGGGGGCTGGTAGAGCACACAAATGTTTTCTGTACGGCCCCAATTACTGTCACTGACATGTAGAGTTTATCTTCCTAGGGTGCTGTCCAGATCATTTTCAGAGGAAAAGAGGCAGATGCAGAGGCAGAATACGTGGATAAGTTTGCTAACCCCTTTCCTGCTGCCATGAGAGGTATGGTTATCTCACACTTTGTGTCCTGTTTGAGTTTGCCATTGCATGTAGTAAATTTGTAGCTGTTGATTAAGTTTTTGCTAGTGATATCTGCATCTAAGTCAAAAAGGTGATGCTTGACCACAGCTTGTGGAAAAACACAAAACATATTCAAATGGAAAGAGACTGGTAAGATGTGGGGATTGCACTGAAAAACACATTTTCAGTTTCATAGACACTGGGGAGCATCTCAAAATGCAGCCTTTCCCTTAAAGGCACAGATGCTTTGACAGTCTGTTTTGACAGTGGCCTTAAGAAAAAGTCAGAGTCTGGTTAGTTTTGTGATGCTACCCAGGACTCTCTGGAGTAAATTCTCCCACTGTGTTTCCTTCTGGCTTAACTGTGCTGTGGAAAGCAGTTCTGCAGGCTCTGGAGCTGTCACTCTCCATTTTCAGTTGTGCTGGCTTACTCTGTTGATAGGGTTTGTACTTCATTTAAATCCCAATAATATTGCCACAGAGCTGGGAGGACTTAGCCAAGCTGTTTTCCACCATAGTCACTGTGCACACTATATCCGTCTCTCTGGTTTTGCAGTAGACTACTACTGCTGTTAGAGCCAGAAAAAAACCCAGCTTCCTGCATGTGCAAAGTCAAGGGATGTCTCTTCTATTCACTACTTGTAAATAAGTCAGACTAATGGTAGTACATGGAAGGAAATGGTATGTCTTAACTTTGCAGTAACAGATACAGCACTCAGCGAGTAAAGCCCCTCAACATTTTATGGCTTGCTAACTTTTACAAAAATTAAACCCCTAAATGGTTCCAATTTAAAACTGCTGACACAGCAATATTTCCTTTTCAACCTGCTTAAATTATCTTAAGTTAATTTGTAACTTGCGAACTGTTTATTCCAAGTACTGTTTTGATTTAGCTGACTGACATTGCAGCCTCCCTACAGCAGGATGAGAAGCAAGCAAACTCTTCATGGCTGGTCAGGTTTTGTTTTCTTTTCTTTACAGGGTTTGTTGATGATATCATCCAACCTTCAACCACCCGCATGCGCATCTGCCATGACCTAGATGTGCTGGCTAGTAAAACACAGTCCAGTCCCTGGAAGAAACATGCTAATATCCCACTGTGAGCATGATGGAGGGGTTGAGGAGGAAGAGGGAAATGGGGAATGTGGCCGACGGTGAAGTGCGGCCCCT
>JAVHNF010032983.1:0-10992 GCA_034783455.1 Micropsitta finschii | reverse complement strand
AACTGAACTGAATATTTGTAGATACTTGAACTGAATTACTATATGAAGAAGTTGGTGTAGTACAAAGGATTTGCACTGAACTCTACTAAAATCATTCTCTGATTATTCAGAAGTAAATGTGCATAAAAACTTTAGTAGTCTCTGAAAGGGTCATCTTTTCAGAGGTATGAGACATTTAAACAGGAGTATTTGGGTTTTCAATAGTTCACTTGAGCATAATTTGTCTTCTTCCACTCTGGCTGTCTAAGAATATCAGATACAATCATCTGGCTCTTAGATCAGAAGATTGCTGTATTGGGTATCATTATGCAAGCTTAACACTTCCATGGTGTCTTCAGCACAAAGTCAAATTCCAGATTCATCTTATGCACAGTAAAAAAGGTTTAATTTGAGATAAAGCTTTTATTTTTCATGAGTCTTCAAAAAGAACACAAGCTATTGTTTTTTTCCAAATGAAAGCATACTTAAAATGTTTGTGTTGTACCACTTACAGCTTACTTTGCATATGCAGTTCAAAAATAGTCTTAATGCTTGTGAATATTGTAAGAGGTTTGTCAAAGCATTTTTCATAAAATTAATAATTTATCAGGAGATGTTTGTTTCAGGGACTGCCGCTGTGTATGAAGAAACATTGCGGGTAGGCTAGTGCACTAATTTTTCTTATTTGTAACAGAGTAATAAGACAATTGGTGGCCAGCCAAGGAATGTGACATACGTATCTAAAGACTGTGATGCAGATGCACCTGAAGGTAAGATAAATTCATTTCTTTTATTTCCTATGTGATATGTGCATGATAATAAGTGGCTCAATCTTTTTGTGTGTTTGCTTCAGTCTCATATGAAGTTTTGATCTATAGCTATATCCAGAAAACAGCTTGCTTACAACCTAATTCATTTGAAGAAATGGCTTTTTTAAGTAGAAACCATGTGTAATAATGCATTTCACTTAATTCTAAAATCTCCTATTTGCTTTTACATGTATGTAGAAGACCTTAAAAATTAACCCTAGCCAGTGAAACATAAAGGTGGATTTGGCTTTTTACATGTAACCTTTGCCATTCCTTTCCCTCTGCATAGAAACACTTTTTCACAGTTGCCATTAGTACTAAGCATTGCAATACTGATACTGCTGTTTAAGGTCACCATCAATTGTATTGATTGCTTTGGTGTCTTGTTTAAAAAATTGATCTTAGCAAAAGATTTATGGCCTTCAGAATGGACCATGTTTTTTCAGTCTAAAGCTCTCAATTGTTCTCATTCTGGCAAACTTTCAGCTCCTCTGAAGGAGCTAGAAAGAGGAGTTAAATTATGTATGCCTTTATATACTTACGAAAAGTCTTGAAAGTGTTTGTTAATTGATGGGAAAGATAAAATGAGAATACAAGGCAGCTGTTTATTATGAGTATTCTGTAACTACTGAATTCTGACTTTACTTCTAAAAGGTCATATTAGCTCCTCAGGTTTTTTTCCTGCTTATGTTACTGGGAAAGTTAATATTTAATTTTTAGTAATTTTTGTGCTATTGGAGATAACCTGACCATTAGGTTTGTTGTGTTGTGTTGGTTTGGTTTGTTTTTTTTTTTCCTCAGTCTATCAGGCTGTAGTCCCTTTGCAAGGTGGTTCCCTTGTATTTAAACTCATCTTCAAATATATTTTGTAGGTGTTCGTATGATTTCCCAAGGGGGATGGATTTTTTCTTCTGTCTCTGCCATACGTCAAATAAGTCATTCACCTACATTTATTTTTTATGGCTATTTTTAGACTTAATGCAATTTTGAGTGTTTTGATATTTTGATAAATACAATTGATCGTCATACATGTTTTTCTGATTTAAAAAAAAATAGAAACTCCTTTGCATCAGAATTTAGAAGAGAAAAATCTGTCATCTTTCAAAATGAGATCACTGAGCAGGTTGAACAGGTTTTTGTTTCTTGTAAATAGCTTCTTGGCTTGGCTAGTATCTGGGAGAATATACTCTCTGGCATTGTTAAACTCATTAGTTTTGACTTTTCAGGGAGAAATTCAAATAGTTTAATTTCCTCAGACTTTGTTTCATAGTAGGAACTGCGGTTGGGCTGAAATAAATCTTGCGAACTCCACCTATGCTTGATGACATTTCTTTTTGAGTATTTTGCTTACCGATGCTTTAGGCTAGTGTTCTGATATGTTGAGCACAAGAGTTGGTCTGTATAAATGATAGATTTGGTTTGTCATCATTAACATGTGTTGATGCATGGCATTTCTTTGAGAAAGGTTCTCAGTTCTTAATAGGAAAGAAGTAGAGAAGGTGTTGATATGCTGTCCCTATATTAGCCTAGTGTAAATAGAATATAGACAGATATTTCTGAAGTGGGAATGTTAATGTGATCAACAAGCTATAGTGGAGTTATGTTAATACAGATACAGTCAGGCCATTAAAGCATTCTTGTAAATGAAAGAAAAGTTTCTTTAGTAATTATTAATTTAAAGCATTAGTGAAAAAACACAATTTTTGTAGAAAGTAGAAATGTAATGCTTGCCTTGGAATACCTGCCACTTTCAATACGTGACAGTGAAAATTGATTAGACTAACTGTTGTAGAACCTACTTCTATGCTCTATGATCATATAGAATATATTGATAAGTGAAGCTGATTTTGAAGGTAGGAACTAGATTTCTAAATAAAATTGCTTTTTTCTTTTTTTTTTTTTTTTTTTTTTTTCATAAGGATAGTAGACACAGAGAGAAAACAGATGCAACTAACTTCAAGTTAAGATAAAGGTTGACCAAGCACTTGCAGTTTTTATTGACTTCTCTGGTACTAGGGTTTTATCTTATGTAAACCAATGAACTGGAACTAAATGCAAATATTGATTTGTGTTCTCAGTGCTTTATTTTGTTTTATTTAAACTGAATTAATTCTAACAGATGGTTTTCCTTAAACATAAAGCAAACTGACCTTTTAATGGCTCTGCTGCTAGATGAGCTTATAGATATCTGCTCTGATGTATTGAATACTCAGATGTTGTAGGTGTGATCTCTACTTACTGTAACTACATTTTTTTTTTTTTTTGCCTGAGATAGTAGAAGAGACCTGATCTTGTAGGAACTAATAATTTCAAACTTCAATATTAAAACTTCAGGCTTTAATGGGCAGTGTTTTCTATATGTTTCAAGATGGTGTTTGGCTTGATGAAAAGGACAGTCTTACCTTCTGGAGAAAAATAAGGCAGTTAAAATGCAATCTGAGGGGAAAAAAAAACTAACAACCCACTCCTTATACATCTAACTGCAAATTTGTAGGGGATTAACGTTATATTGTATGCTTTCATGCAGCAAAGCTTGTGTCACGAAATGGGTAGTTTAAGGCTGCTCGAAGAGTGGCTGTCAAAGATAGCAGGAGCAGTTTTAATACAAGTTTATAAAAGTGCAACTTAACAGAATTTGATGGCAAGGTTCACTCTTACTACATGGATGAAGCATACAAAAGAAAGTTGAGGTAAAATTGAGCTAAAAATTGATAGAAACATAAGGGAGACTGTCCTGTTGAGGTTTAGGATAGAGCCCTTTGCTCTCTGAACTCCCAAAGGGACTTAGTTGTGTTATGTCTGGGTTTAATCTTAGTCTTGGACTGGGTCAACATTTTATGTCTAATAGAATGTATAAAAGGAAAATCCAGGTACAATCAAGCTGAAATGAGTGGGGGATTCTTTGGCTCAGGCCTCACTGTTAGCTTTTGGAAGTGATTCTCCAGTCATCACAAACTCAATTGTGTGATCTCTGAGAGGCGTGCCACCCAGAGGGAGATGCTGGTCACAGCCCATTGCAGTCCAGGAGAGCTCAGAGGGCCTCACTTAAACCCACTGTTTATAGACTGGCAAGATGGTTGGCTTTAGTCATTAGTGAATTTTCATCCTGGCCACAAGCCAAATTTGCAATTACTAGGAACTTTTCAGAGCTCCAGTGATAATGGTATGATTCCACATTGTCTGCGATCAAGGGAAGGAATGTTCTGAGACCGTCAGGGGATGACTGATTTTCTCTGTTCTTGCTTCCCACCTTAGCCTAGCCAGGGAACAGTAATCCCTGGTATGATCAGTGCCTCCCTCCTTAGCCATCTAAGTTTCTGGTACTATAAAGGGACACTTCACCACCCAACTTGTTACACAAAGGCCAAGGCCTGATGGGAAGTCCTGAGAGGAATTCCTAGAGTAGCCAGAGGATTGGAGCACAGGGCAAGGTCTGTGCACCACCACAGATTGCCCCTATTTACTGCTGGCATGCAGGATGCAAATCATCTTTATACTGAATGCCAGAGGCCATAATAGCATAAGTACATGAAACAGACACAACAGAAGTCAGAAGTAATAAATCAGATGTCCCGGGTTCAGCAGTAGCAGTCATTTTTTTTCCTTCTTAGTAGCTGGTGCAGTGCTGCATTTCCAACTTTAGGTTTGGAACAGGGCTGGTAACACACTGTTTTTAGTTGTTGCTAAGTAATGTTTGTTCTGATCAAGAATTTTCTTAGTCTCATGCTCTGCCAGTGAGGAGGGGCATGGGAAGCCAGGAGGAAGCAGAGACAGAACACCTGACCCAAACTAGCCAAAGGGATATTACATACGTCATTACATATGGGCACGTCACGCCCAGTATATAAACTGGGGGGAGTTACCTGGAAGCGACCAATCACTGCTCGAGTCAGACTGGCCAGCAGGTGATGAGCATTACTTGTGAGTAATTAATGAGTATTGTGCATTACTTGTGGGGTTTTTTCCCCCCTTTTCCTTTTAGTTTTATATTCTCTCCCCTTGTTATTTCCCTTATCATTATTATTAGTAGTAGAAGTATATTGTACTTTAGTTACTGGACTGTTCTTATCTCAACCCATGGGGTTTGCATTCTTTTGATTCTTCCCATCCCACCCAGAGTGGGAGGCAAGGGGAGTGTGAGCAAATGGCTGTGTAGTTCTGAGTTACCAGTTGGGTTTAAACCATGACAAGCCTTTAGCACGGATGAGTAGCAGGAGAATGACCATGAAGCTGATAAAAACTGCCAAAGAAACTTCTCAGAAGAACAATGACTATTAGCAATTTTATTGTCAATCTGAAACAGCTGACTGCTGGAAAATGTAGCCATAAAAAACAAAATATAGCTTAAATCCCTTATCTGCCTAAGACTGCAGGAAATGAGAAACTTTCACAATTGAAATGTCAACTAATGTTATTTCTATAATCTGTTTGTGACTAAGTGCAAACACAGGGTCTCGTTGTTTCCTTATTTCACAGTTTACCAATTTGTGCTAACAATACCACAGCTTGCAAAGAAAATGCAATTTGCAGTAGTATTTTTTTCTGTTTGAATGATCCGTTCTAATTTCACAATAAAATAGATTATTCCTATTTTTCTCCATAACATCACAAAATACACTTTGGGGTGATACTTCCCATTCATAATTCCCTCTCTGACAGAATATTTAAGAAATGTTTTAAACAGTGTGTGTAAACTGTCCCTGAGTTTTATAGCAGTTACACATGTCAAAGACTTCTTGTTTGATGTAAACGAAAACTGTTCTTGTCTCCTTAATGTCAGGTCTTTCACACACCTAAGGTGCATGCTGTAATGGGGGAGAGCTTGTTCTCCTGCCCAAGAGGGATGAAAGCTGGACAGTCATGCTGTGCTGCTCTGAGAATTTCATGCAGCCCAGTTAAACCATGCATAATGGAGGTAAAAGAATATGGTTCATACAGAGGGCATATGTGAAGTCACTTTTAGAGTTGGGCACTATCAGGGAATCTTGTGAGCTCAGAGGGGGTGTTTTTAGGGCACCCAGAGGGAACCAGTAAGCTCTGTATAGTCTGAATGGTTAGGAGATGTTGTCCTTAGGGAACTTCTGAGAGTGCTGTAATTGGGCAGAGTATATGCAGTCATTAGATCTCTGCACAATAACCAGCAGCATTACATCATGCTGACTTGCTATTCATAGCCTGATTAAAAGGCCTGGAGACCGATGACAGGACAAGCCTGTGACCACCTTCCTTCATGTTATTTTATATACCAGCTTGCTATTCTAGTCTGCTGTTGTGACCAGACAGCACTCATCACTTCATTCTTTTACGTGCTCTCAGACCGTGAAATAACAAACATGATGTACCTAGAAAAAAAAAAAAACAAAAACAAAAACAAAACGGTTGTATTCTTGAAGATTACATTCCGTCCCACTAAAATTTTATTTTTTTCTAGGGAAAAGTGGTTTCCACTGAAATTTTCAATTATTTCATTGCCCTTGTCAGCTGTTTCATCTAACAATCTCAGCCACTTCTGGCCATGAATTTGTACACAGAATTGTGTGTAACACTTATTTTTATGTCCATATGTAGACTGGTGAAGAAAACACTGTTATTAATAATTTCTATTCATCTAGAAAATCATATCTTTAAATCTCTTTTTGAGGGCTGGTCTATAAGCTACTGCGTTAAGGAAACCTTTAGTGCTTCCACTTTATTCTGGCTGTTTCTTTAGTGCTATTCAAAGTCTCAATGAAAAGCCCCTCTTGCAGTTCTGCAGTTAAAACAACAAAGCACTGCTTATGTTTCTTCTTTAACACAGCTCTAAGGATTTATTCTTTGCTCCTTTATTCTTCCTTTTTCTGAAGTTTGCTTGTCCTTTTCGCCTTTAAAATCTCTTTATCTGAAGCTGAATTAGTTTTCGCAGCTGGTTGGCAAACTGCCACCGTTTTCTGCTCTGACACTTATTTGTCAATTTCCAGTTGCCTTCAAACTTTTTACTTTTCTTAGCGTCTATTTCTTTTCCCTCTTTCACAGATTCACCAACTCAAGTTTTAGTTGTTTTAATAAAAAAGAAGAGAAAAATCCCTCCTGGGAGGGAGAAAAGGGGCCATTCTCTACAGTAGCAAAGAGAAAGCAAAATACTATAAGATTTACCCACTGAAGGCTTTGAAATAAGAAACTTCATGCTCTCTACAGATACTTATAAACTGACCCTACTTTCAGGAAGGTAGCAGGTAAATCTGCTACAGTATTTATGTTCTGCCTTAAGAGGTAAGAAATATGTAGATCCACTTTTGCATAATTTTTAGACCAATCACTGTCTACTTTTTTACTTTTTTCCATCTTAGAGAGCTCGCTGTAATTTTAAAACATTAGGGATTAAATATTTATTTATGTATTTTTAACATGTCTGTAGCTTAATTTCTCAACTCATGGTATAAAAATTGCTAACCTCCATCATAGGCTTCTACTCATAAATAAACACTATAGGACAATACATTTTAATGACAACTAGAAAACAAGGCAGTTTTGATTTGGTTTATTCTTTGAAACTTAACAGAAATTCTCTTGTGTAATGTTTATTATGGATGTTACACTTCAAGCATCTTATAGGCCGTTGTACCACCAGAGTTAGAGGGAGGTAGGAAGAGAACATACGAAATACATTCCCTTCCTAGACATTGAATATCAGTATAGTGGCTTATGTAGGCACTGTATAGCCATTATTCTGCCTGCTCAAATAATAATAATAGAATATCTCACAAAACTGTGTGCCCAAATACCACAACTTTATTTTCTATTCCTTAGTGCTCAGTTTTTAATCTCTTGAGCACAAGGAAAAGGCAGCATAAAGCTTCCCCATCAGATTGATCCCTTTCGTCCTTCTGTAACTAGTATAGAATTATTATTACAATTAGTGTTACAAATAATTACTATAGTAATTACAAATTACTATTATACGGGCACTGGACCTTCACTTTCATAGGAAGTGGAATAGAGAATTTCTCATGCTGCCAGAATGCAAATAGTAGCTATTTTTACCATCCCTATAGCCACAGCTTAGTGGAGTGGGTTACAGCAATGCATACATTGTCACATCTTGGCTGTTTGAAAAGAGTTAAAGCAGATGAAAAGAAAGGCCATACCTAAAGAAGAGGAAAACAGCATTACAGCTTTCAGTAGCCTTTCTTACATGTGAGGTCCTAGAAATTGGCTGGACTAACTGAGAAGTGGTGAATACTGGCAGCAGCTGTCCAGTAAGTGGAAATGTAAGTAATGATTACCCTTGTGGTCTGAGTTACTACAGGGTAGCTCCCAGCTGACTTAAATTGTTAAAAGGTGCAGCCTAATTAAACCTCACTTCTTGCATCATGAATTTCTTTCTATGTATCTGAGACAATGTCTCGTATCTGTCCTTATTTCTTCACTGATGTTCCTCTTCTACACCTACAATGTCATGCCTTATTCCTTTTAATTCCTTTTAATGTTGTGCATAGATAAATCTTCTCAAAGACATAAAAGTATTTTGCATATGAACCAAAAAGTGTTTAAAGGCAGACCTTTAAAACTGAATTAGGTGAAGAATCCAGGCCAATAGCTTACCTACATAAATCTAACATTAGACTTCTCAGCTTTTTTTTTAAATTAGACTAACATAAAATTGACATTTTTCGAAAAAAATGAGTCATAAAAATGAATATTAAAATTAGTGCATCATATGTATCTGGCGTGCTATTAGACATTCAAAACACTAACTTCAGAGCAGCGATGCATTATTTCAGTCCATTGCAGAGTGGTGAAGAAATTGTTTCAACTAGTTTAATTTTTATTTTTTTTAAGATCATATTAAGGTGTTTTGAACTAGCTTTGACTGGTGGAAAATTTTTCAAGAGCTTTTATAATACAATTGATTAAATGTAGTTAATGCATCAGCAACATTCACAGTAAATTGGAATGAAATTAGTATAAAGAGCTTTAAAACACTTATATACTTTGAAGTAATTTTGAAAGTTCTTACATAAAATAACTGTATTGGGGTTCGAAAGAATTCTTAAATAAGAAGTCTGGAAAAGATAACAGAAATCACTGTCAGTTTGTCTCATTTGGAGTCTTCAGGAGTCTAAGTGGAATTTGCAGTTCTCTGATACATTCATTTTACTTTAACTTCATAAGTTAATAATTAGGAAAATGCATTTAGATTTGAGGGTATATAAGAACTGAGTATATTAGTTCACATTTCATGTCATTTTTTGAGGCCTGAAGAAACTACACTTTAATGAAGTAAGGGTTTTTTATGTTTAAAGGCTTAATTTACAGCTGGCTGAGTTGTTTTGTGTGGAAGAAGCATGACAGCACCAGCTAATCAAAGGCGGTATCACAATATTTTTTGGGAGAGAGGGGAATGCAAATTCAAGGTAAGTTTGATAGATAACAGCCATAACATAGACTAGATCTGGGTTCTTGAGCTTGCAGTCCTAATATCCTTTGAATATATTATTTTAAAAGTAATTTTATACATATTTTCCTTAGTGTGAAACTGGAAAGAATGAAGATTCAAAGAGAACCATGGGGTTTTTTTTTTATTCTAAACACCAATGTAACAATAAGTATTACATTGGTAATATCTGTGTTGACTTAATTTCTCCATCCAGACTCCTTGCTCTAGTCTTTATACTCCTCTCTCTTTAATCGTTTCTTTAAAAAGCCTCCTTAAATTTCCTCATCCCAGTTTGTCTCTTACAACGCCACTCTTTCCTCTGCATAATCCTTCCTGACCAAACTCCTTGTTAACCTTACTCAGTTTCTGATGATTTCAGAATTTTGCAGGTCAGCTGACACCAGTTGTTTTGTTAATCCATTCCATCTTCACTTTCTAATCACACAGCACTCTCAACCCATTATTCCTTGTTCATTCTCACACTCACCCCATATGATCCCATTCAACCTCCAACTTCCCAGACTTAAACACCAGAATTCTTAGCTTTTATTTGCGAATTCCTGCTTAGTTGGTTAATTCTTGCAGAATCATTGATTATAGCCAGTGAAGCCACTTGATTCAAAGTCAGATCTGCAGCACAATTCTGAAAGAGTAACAAGAAATATTTGCAAAGATTATAGAAGACCCGTTATGAAACTGGGCACTTTATGGAAAAATTAGTTTGTTTCCCTGAATGTGGTCTACTGTTTTCATATCTACATTTTTGGGCACAGAGGGAGGGGTGCTGAAAGCAGCCTTAAGGCGTTACTATTGCGATTCTGCTGTTGACAGAGGAAATAATTCTGGAATTTACAGATGCCAGCAAAACCTTCCAGCCACATATAAAAGCATCAACAAAGCACTGTCAACACAGGGAATCTCTAAAATATCTAATATCACCAAGAAATGTTTTCCAGATTTTGAAATATGACATACTAAACATGTCTTCCTGCCAAAGTACTGCTCTAAAATATTAGATTTTACTTCCAGTTTTTACTCCCCAGACAACACTTCCAGTGAATAAAGAGTACCTTTTCTGAGTCTTTACTTCCCACCATTCTGAAGTAACCTATACTGCACATATAAACAAAGTCTTACTTGTCTAGTCGCCACAGCTTATAAAAGTCTCCAGCATTACAAAGGAGAATATAGATTTTTTTTTTTTTCAGTGCATATTTCTGCATTATCTGGGACAAAAATAAAGAAACAAAAATAAGGTGACCTTTTCTTTTAGAATAAGAATTCTGATATCTTACTAAACTCATGTGGGAAGGAAAGTCCTATAGAAGACAGAGTATAGAAAGGTAGAGGCTTCTATGAAAAGCTATGTTTAAGAATGAAAGCATATACAGAACTTGCTGGGTGTTTTTATTTCATCTGAACTATAATGGTTGCAGAATTCTCTGCTAGGAAAAAGGATAGTTGTAAACTGATGTGTGTCTTTCTCAGAAAGGTTGTATGTTCAGTCAGTAAAAGAAGCTGAGATAACGGCTGGTTTAGGGCCAAACCATTCAAATGTTGATAGAAACATAATATTTCCTATCCGAAACAAAGCACTGATAAGTCCACATTTATTCCCATTAGAGAATGTTTCAAATGAACTAAGTAATTTATGCCCAGAAGTCTCATAGGAACTAGTGAATCATTGCCAGCTTTTAACTTATCTGGGAAAACTGGGAAACAGCAAGATTTGCAAACATTGCCCCATTATCCAGAAAAGTATACTGCACAGAATAACAAATTAGGTAG
>JAVHNF010032977.1:2332-18723 GCA_034783455.1 Micropsitta finschii | reverse complement strand
ATAAATCCTGTCTAGATTATCTGATGAATACATGATTTGTAAAGAGTAAATGCAAAACTACCCAACTTAGTGTAGAAATTGAGATCTTCCCATCTTGAAGGACTGAGCTAGATCTCAGTCTAATCCCCAGGTCTGACATCTGCAAAGCACTGTGCCTCTCCTGAAGGTATACCCAGACAGTGCAAAACCTACGATTGTGTTAATTTCTTGATCATGTCCTCCAAGGTACTCCAGACGGCAAACTCCCTTGATTTCTTATCAGAAGAGAGTTCTGTGATTGCTCTCCTAAACTGCTGTTACCTTCTTGGCCCTTTACTCAGATATCACCCAATGGCTTTTCAGGTGTCTAAATTCAAAACCATCTTCCTCCATTCCTGCCTCTTGAGAACAGAAATACTGCCATATTCTTAACTTTGCAAAGCCAAACAAGGTCTTGGCATTTCAATAAACCATCAGAGCCTTTCCCTCAGGAATTTCATCATCTCCTACCCAACTCTCTATCAACCCCTCTCCAGCTGCTCAGGGTACCCAAATCAAAATTGAAGAGAAGTATTTCCCAGGCTCCTTTGTGCCCTCCTCTCTTACAGTTGCTAATGTTCCTCTAGAAGACTGGTGGTTTAGAAGCAGCTGTGAGAAGGAAATGACACACATGGCTGCAGAGGAAAACAGCATCAAAAAAATTCATAGTTCATCACAAAACCAAGATTTTGAACCAAACCAGATAGGGTTTCCGACCTACCTCTTTCATTGGGCTCATATCTCTGAATTAAGGCAGGGGCAGCAACAACAGCATCTTCTTCTTGCTGTATCTCATAGAGGAACCTCACCAGGTTCTGGCAGGACATGAACCCTTCTGCATCTGAGTACTTTTGAAATATCTTGTCTATTTCTTTCCTCTCTGTCAGTATCTTGTAAAATTCCTCTATCTCATCATCCTCCAGAGCCTCTGTTTTGGACTTGTCACAGTGCTGTAAACGTAGAGGGGAGAAGGAGTGAAAACCTTCTTTCCTTCTGGCATATGCCAGCCGTAATCTGCACCAGGGCTACACAACGCAGAACACAAAATAATTGGAAACAGTTACTGGCCAGTGAATGAGAAGCAGTTGGTCATTGACAATGGTTCTCATCGACAGGGCCAACAGTCATATAACAGTTACAATTATCATTATTACTCATACTAACAGTGTGCTGGAAAGCATCAGGCATGGCCCATGACCTCAAGCTCTACTGCACTGTACACAGTGCAAACCATAAGTTAGGACAACTCAAGACAACGTAAGTACAAATCAAAACTCAAGAGAAATGTGACTCTTGATCTCATGAGGCGGAGGAATATAGGGAAACAATTAACTCAATGCATCGTAAACTACTGATAGGGACCGTGGCCTAAAATCCAGTAAGTAAAGTAAATTGAGCTTTCCCCTTGGCCTTAGTGGGTCTGAGCTCAGGCCTAGAGAGATTGTCAAAGCTAGTAGTGGGGCTGGTTGCAAAGATGGCATCTAAACCAACTTAAAAATACTGCTAAACATGTGCATGTTCAGGTATGAAAAAATCCCTCTTTCCACAGAAATTTTCCATTCTCATCCAAAAACTGCCAAGTAACAAAACCCCCACAAAATTCCAAATCAGATATCATCTTCTCAAGGAGCTGTGATTCAAATTCTTCCTCTGAGGTTTGAACTTCTCCGCCAGGTAAGAGCTCTGACAGAGTGCCACAGTCAAGGACTTGACTGACCATGAAAGGTTATGTATTTCAGATATGCAAATTAATGTCTCCATGAAGGACAGCAACTTTTCCAACAAAAAATATTTCCAGTTTATTTAAAACAATCCCAGGTTCAATTTTTCATCAGAAATCATATTTTTTCTGTGGCAAATCCTGTTAATTTTGTAGTTTGTTCCTAGCAGAATTCTTCATGGAGAAGTGAACAACCATTTTTCAGTGATCTCTGGGATCTATACCCCTGCTTTCAATATTGGCTAAGAAAAAACAAGCTGCAATGGAAAGCAAGAACCTATCTCAGAGGAAGATCCCCAGTTACATCAGGGTGCATTATACCGCTTCCAAGTTTTTTTCCCTGCAAATTTCAGCAGTCAATCCACTTCTAGTTAATGCCTTGTTATTATGATGATTCACCCTCTCTCAGTATCTAAAGCAAGCAATCAGACCCTTAAGTGGTGTCCCTAATCTAATACAGCCCACTCACATCTTACATTTTGGTAAATCAGAAAAACGCCATTTTTGGCCTGGATGTCAAAATCCCTGCAGGACATGGCTTGCTTTACTTAGTCTTTGCCCTAAAAACAACTCGTCTTCAGGCCTGAACTTGGAAGTGTGCTCCAATCCACTCAGAGGAGATATTGGTACATTTCATTTCACCCTTGCTATGGACAAGTTGCTGTCAGTTACTATGATTTAGCTGACAGATGGTAACTTGCCAGACCAGAGGAATTAAACTGTTTTCCATCTTTGATCTCTTATGACATGTGTAGAGCTATTGTCCTAGGTTTTATGACTGAAATGCATGTCTCAGTTCAACAAGCCATCATATTAATCTCAAGCTAACTCTGCTAAGGATCTCAGTGATGGCCATAGTGGCTTTGGCAGTGCCCCAAGCAAGATGATTGTGAGGGAATTTCATCCCTTGTAAATCCCCCACTGGAGTCCTTCACTGTCTGTTTATGGTGCATGCATAAGATCAAACAAAATTATTATCATGTACAGTGTTTCACAAACTGAAAGGACAGCAAAAAGTTCAACTTGCCCTGACTTCAGGATCTGCTGGGTAGAAGCTATGGGCTAATCTCAGGGATGGGAGAATCTGTGAAATGCTCAGTACTACAGACACCTTCAATTGGTTTCAGCAGTCCAGGAGCTGTCTTTTCCTTGCTGCCTTCCATGTCTATAATCCTGTTCTGTGGCCTTAGCAGATATCATGAATTGGTGGAGACTGCAGGGATGCCATGAATGACAGACATTCCTTTCTTTAAGACACAACAGGGAAAATTACATGATATTACTTTTACAAAATTGGCATTATGAGGGATGTGCCTTGGGAAGTTTGTTCATTAGTGGCCATTAAAGGCTGTGATGCATATAGGCATCAGTCATATTCCAGAACAGATCAGATGCCCAGTATAAAAGTGAGGTCCTTGCTTGGGCTACAAGCAAGTTAGAATAATAATCTCAACCCAAAATACTATGGTTTACCTCATTTGTATGGATTGCGACCACGATTCCTGAATGAACCTTGCCCTGACAGGAAAAGTCAGAACCTTTCTGATGCACCAGAATGGACATTCAGGTTGAAATGCACTACCAGAGAAGTTTTGCACAGTTTCTGGTTGCAATGCATATGTTTTACTCAGGTGTATCTAGAACCTAGATGTGGACAGAGAGTTAGGTGATGAAAAGCGAGAATAATGTGAGAACATGCCCTGTAGCTCCCTCTTGGACCCTTCATCAAGCCTTCCTTCCTGTGACTAAATGAAGAAAAACTCACAAAGACAGAAAATATCACCTTTTTAATATGCTGCAATGCCTCTCAGGCTATCTACCTTTAGGCAGTATGCAAACTAAAAATGAAACTGCTTTAGCAGTAAGAAAGACTTTTCCTGAAGGCACTTTAGCCCATGAGAGATCTGAATTAACCTTTGAAGACCCTCTTTCCAGTGGCTACACAGAAAACCTGTAACAATTACATGTCTAATGAGGGTACTTCAACTGGCTGTCTGCATTTAGATGGCTTAAATCAAGGTTTAGTAATTACTTGGAAATCTTAAGCAAAAAGAAGATTGAACTTCTTCAACTTTCCACCCCTAAAGCTGTCTTGTAACTACTGCAATAGCAAGGGAGGATTGCACCTCTAAAAACAACAGGGTGTTCTTTTCAGATTTTCAATGTTTGAACATGGAGGGAGTGACTCATCTGACACATGTGAGATGTATCCTTTAGGATGAGGTAAATCACACCCTGGTCTCCATTACTGGGTTGACCTACACAGACTGCAAAGGATGTGTAAGTGTTAGTGACTACTTCCAATGTAGAAGTCTGCATTGCAGACATCTAATTCAATCAGAGGAATCCTAGCCTTACAGCTATTCTTCCAGGGTCTTCTTGAGCAGGGAATCAAGCATAGGATACGCCAGCCAGCGCAGGAAGTACATCTGGAAGATTTTGCAAGCTGAAATTCTTCAAGATCTGTTGATGACCCTCCCCAATTCTTGCAGAGTTATCAGAGAGAGAAACCTCATAAAGCAACAACTAGGAAACTTGTACCTCCTTGGGGGAAGGTCCTAGTGAGATCTTGCCAATCTTCCCTTCTATCCGCTTACAGGAAGAAGCAGAAGAATTACTACTAGTGCCCAAACCCACCCACATGTTTAACACTGATCAGAAAACGCATTTCTAAAACTGCACACCCATGAATTCAAATCCTGCTTCAGACAGGATGGAAGTCTGGAAATTATCCAGATGTTTTATCTCACCTCAGCAGGAAGGCTTCTTCAGAGAGAAACCAAAAGCTCAACAACTGAGAAATTTTCATCCCTTTCCTGTATTCTGATAGGCTCAGCCAGCAAGCCAAATCTTGAGAATTTAGAATTGTATGTCCCTGACCAGATTAAATATGCCTTGGGTTATTAAATCAACAAGGCTGGTGCAGGCTTGGGAGCAATGTTAGGTATCTATCATGAATGTGGTTTGGGTTTTTTTTTCTTAATTTGCACTTTCTTTTTACTTACACTGTCACTTGGCACCCTCCTCCTCTGAGACGATGAAGATCTAGATTCGTAAATGTAACTGAACCAACTTTAGCCAGACTTCGGCATTGACATGTGGCTGTGGTATGCAGAACTACTGAAACACCGAGGACTCAAAGAGCACTAGAACTTTGTTTTTCCCTTTGTCTCACATTATCCATGCCTGCAACTCATCTCTAAATCCTCGGCATTAATAGTAGAGCAAGACCTTAGCACACCTTAATGAAAAACATTGTGCTGGCCTAACTTAGATCTTAGTGGGAATCTGCTGAGCACCAAAAACCAAGAGTCCTTCCTTAGTACAAAATGCTATGAGCTCACTTTAGCTTAGGTCTCCAACGAAAGCTGAAAGCTGTGGAAAACTTTGACCTCAGCAGATAATAAATACTTTCTCTGCTTGCTCTCATTACCTGGAAAATCTTCTTGGCATGATAGTCATCAACTTCAATGTTCACTTCTTTCAGGAAATTCTTGAGCTCTTTCAAGCTCATCTTGTTGTCTTTGTTTTTATCAGCTTTTCGCAGGCAGGTATGAATCCAGCTGCAGGATGATGTAAGGAAATCTTTCCAGGTCAGTGCCTAGCCTAAATACCACCCTTCTGCTGCCCACGGTGGGGGGAAAATCCTCTTCTAAAGGCCCTGAACCACCTCTCCAACTACTGCAAATCAGCATGCTACCACTGAACAGCTTACATCATCTCACCTTCTCTGAAAGAGCAAAATGGTGCTTTGGCAGAAGCAAAATGCACTGTAACACAAGCGACTGTGACCCAGGAGAAGTTTTTCACCATCTGGCCAAAGGCTGGATCAGTTCTCTTTACCCTGTAGGAGTTTCTGGCCACAGCCAGAAACAGTCTGATTTCTCTTTTATGATAGAAAGTACATTCTGCTCCAGACTGTTTAAAGGGGATAGAGGAAGGATGAAAAGAACTCTCAAGTGGAACTCGGTAAACTCATTACAGATTTGATCAGCATTCAGTATATCAAAGTGAACAAAGAACAGAAATTTTCTAAAAAGAAGCATTAATATAAATTTCTGGACTCACCTTCAGCTTCTGTATTTTTTCAGGGACTTCTACCTATATCTCTTAAGAACTTTGTTGTGAGCAGAATCAAACCAAACTTTGTGGGTCTTGGTTACCCTTCATGAAATGCATGGGGTCTAATACTGTATCATACTATGATAATAGTTCATAAGAGCTTAATTTATAATAACTTTAGTATATCTATGAATCTGGAGTAATAACTACAAAAAAAAATGAGCTATTTAATGTGATGTCAGATAATCTGAATTGGATTTCCCATGTTCATTCAGTCTCTCAGGAAAATAATGTTAGACAGTTGAGATACCTTGCTTTTTTAAATAACAAAAAAAACCATTCTTTTTTGCATCATGGAACTGACTCTCTCTAATTTGCTTTACTGTCAAATAAGAAAAGCATCCAGAAAAATACCCTATTTTTCAATAGAAAAATTATCAAAGTAATGATTCGATCTCCACAAATATAACCTTCTGTGTCTTGCACAGGAAGCACTGCTTCAAATTCATTCTAACAAACATCTTTAAAAATGCCCAACCTATATATTAAGCAGAATAAACCTCAGGATTAGCAAATACCAGCTGAGGCATTTAGTACTATAACATTTTAACTGGGCCTTTCAAAATAACCCCCAAAAAGAGCATTAACTGACAGCCTTAGGTCTGTCGACATAACCCTGACACAAAGCATTCACCACAGCCACCACTGTATTCAAGTGTTTCTGAACTATGGAGATAAGTGTAAACTGTTTGTAAGTATTGTTTGTCTCATGGGAAGTTGAACTTTCTGTCTTTAAAAATCTTGGCAGGTGCTAAGCAATGACCTCACACCGCTTCCGTCTAAGCCTGGTAATATTAATATTCCCCTTCTTTAGACACAGAAACCAAAATAAAGAGAGGCTACATTTCCCAGCTCTCTCCAAGGCCCTGAACCAGGGTCCGATGCTTCCCAGAAAACCAAGTTCAAGTCCTGAAGCTCCCATGCACAGAGGATGCTCTGCTGGGAACACAGTACCATCCATGCCAAGGTGGAAACCCATCCTCCTCCACCACCTGTGCCCCAGAGAGGGTCTGCTCAGCATGTCAACATGGTGCCAACAGCAATGCCATCCATCCATACCTGACCCTCACACCTCAGCTTCCCTTCACAGCCCTCCTTAAAAAGAACAGGCAGGAGTAATGTGCAACTCTAGTGAGCCAAGAGGAAATCCAGCCTGCCATGGCCAGAGGTGAGCAGCAGGGTTGGATAGCACTAACTGTGTGTAGAAGTTACCCTTTTTGCTGTAACCACTGAAAAGAAACCCCACCGTTTTAAAAGTCTGCAGTCATTTCCACTGAGGATGAGCACCCAGAGGTCATGCACATATCCAAAGTCAACCCTGGAAAGCAGAAGCTCCTGTGTGATGTACTCTAGGTTACCCTGCTCTTGCAGGGGGGTTGGACTAGATGATCTTTTGAGGTCCCTTCCAACCCTTGGGATTCTGTGATTCTGTGAAAAGTGTATGCCAAGGTCCTGCCTGTGAATGGAGGATGTTTTCCTGCTCTATACATTCCAGTAGGCCAGAAATCAGAAAGCCCACAAAAAGCACAAGCCCACAAAAAGCACAAGCACACAGTGGGCCCTCTCGGTGCAAGGGCAAGCAGCAAAGAGAGGAAAAGGAGACTAAGGACAACTGAGGCCTCAGCCTGTTGCTGCAGCAAACAGCAGTTTAGTCCCCAAAACACCCAAACTCCCCATGCACCTGGATCCCTCAGGTTTGAGAGAATTTAGAGGAGCTGGATGAGCTACGCACTTCGGTTGAAATTCTCAGCTGATACAAACACTTTCTCAGCCCTGCTCGTGGGTCTCCTTTCACCTTACGCACCCATCTGAGCCTCCTGGGTGGACTTGGAAAAAGCTGTTCCCATGCCTGTATGCATCTGGAGACAGCCTGCTTCCTGCCTCTTGTTTTTAAAGGATCTGCCAGCTTCAGGGCTACCAGCTTTCTATTAGAAACCAAAGAGGGATGACTTGAAACTATCTGGCAGATATCCCATGAATGTACTCAGAAGAGAAAGGCTGCAAAACCTCTGGTGTTTTCCAACCAGTAGAAAAGCTCATATTTAAATCTCAGAATTGAAGCAGATGGTGCCACATTGCCAAAATGAAAAGTCCCCTGTATTTTCTGGTCTAAAGCTCTTCCTGCACACATACCTGGAATATTTGTTAAATAACCTCTGCCAGCTTGTTGCAGGGTTGAATCTGAAGCTTAGTGAAACAGCACTGTATGTTTAAAAACATCAGAAGTACTCATCAAGCATGTGGGGCTGGAAAGGACACATAAGACACTAAATCGAGCCCCTTGCTACCACAGGCAACTCCATCATATTATAAACAGGACAAAACCCATCTGAAACTAGAAAGGTTTTTGTTTTCATATTTGTTTTGAAAACCTTGTACATTTCTTACTTGCTTTGCAAGGTTTTGGAGGCTGGAAAAGATACACTGCAAGGCAGTTCTCCAGTCACAGAGGACAGGCAAGGAACCCAGCACTTCTCCTCATGCACTGCCTTGTCCCCTTCTGTGCTCACAGATGCGGAGAACACTTTGAGGTTTAAGGAAGATCTGAGTGAGCCCACACTGCCAAGCAAACCCAGTGAAGACAGACTAAATTTAAAATCCCAGGCTTTAATTAAACATCATCAAATTTCAAATGAGAAATCATGCTGTTCTGTAATTCCAGGTTACGTTAAATGGCCTGAGACAATCCCAGATTGGAAGCCAGCACTGCACGGTAATTACTCTTCCAGAAATACAGCTTGCCTACCCACCCTATTTAGCTTCTATTCTGCTTTCCAAAGACAGAGAGGCACTTTTCCATGCTGGAAATTTACAGCCTTCTTCCCTTGCAAATGTCATTGTTATTTTTCCCCCTTTAGCAATCTTGTTTCTTATGGGGAAGTTTGTCAGCAATATAGTCAATCTGACACACTCCAGGGATAACTTTCTGTAGCCCAGATTTTCCCCACACATTGTGGGGTGGAGGAAGCCTTAACATCTAAACGGAGAACTGCCAGGGTACCACATTTCCAACTTGTCTAGGGACAGCTCCCTATCACTATGGACACACAAACGGTAACACTGCTGAGGAATAATGACCTTACAGCCTACAGCTTGAAAAACCATCCAAAAAGACACTCATAGTGCAGGAGATAAACACAGCACATCAGAACTACTGGAGTCTGGTTCCTTTAAATGAACAGCACTATTTGTTGTGCAAAGTTGTGCAAGTGCAAAGGCTGTGCAAGTGCTTATTAGACTTCAGAGAATCCACAGAATAGAAAAGCCTCATGAAAGCTCAGCATTTGTGTGCCACCTCCTTCAGCATCAGTACATCATTACCCAGCAGGGAACCCACATGGAGTGAAGCCTTGACTGAGGGCAAGGCTCCCTGATGCCTGCTTATGCTCAGACTCCTGCTTTGTGACTTTCCCCAGCTGAGGATTTTGCTTCTCCCCTCCTCTCCACAGATGTGGAGATGAACAAGGCATGAAACTCACGCAGCTTTCTCTGTCTGAGAGCACTATCTGGTTTTCAGTTTGATAGCTGGATGCCTATCTCACGAAGCTTAAAGGATTTTATGATTGATGCAACTCTGTCAAATGAGGGTGAAATCAGCCAGCAGGTTCATGTCATGGTTAGTGCCTCAGAATTACAAGCACTGGAGAAAATCCACCAAAAACTGCACCCACAGATATGCTCTCTTTTTATGGATGTGAGAGCTGTGGCTGCAAAGCAACTTAGCGAGTGAAATGCAGCCCCAGGGAAAATTCCCTGTGAAATCATCAGAGGCAGGATTTCACCCAATAATCAATTCACGCTCCGTTTCACAACTAACTCACCCTCCTTTCCCGCTCTGCTAATTTTCCTTTCTGATGTCTGAACTGTCACTAGAGCATTCACAGATTCTTTTGGGGCAAAACTTCCTCCCATGCTGAGGCAAGCAAGGAGTAATTTCACCAAAGTCAGTAGAACTACCACACAGTTGATTTGGCAGTCAGAAGAGAAGAATCAGTTCTCTCGCCTTGTATTACTGAGAAACATGATAGACAGTACAGTCTTTTCATGCCTCGACAATAAGTGCCTGTCCTGGAGTTTACTGCAATGCAAATGAAACAGACCCCTGGGAAATACAAAAAAATAATGACTGTTTTATCTGGAGCTCCCTGAAAGAGGCAATTCTTTGCTTCGAGAGATATGTTAAGCCTGAATTCACTCTTGCTGGTATCACTGTAAAACAGGGGAAAAAAAGCATTGGAAACCAGAGAGTTTGCCTGAGTGCAAAATCACTGCGAGAGAAAAGTCTGTGCCCAGGGTTAATATGAAAAAAGGGTGTTAGTCTACTTTCTCCACCCACAGAGAAAGACAAGTGCATCTTTGTCTGTGATTAATCACTTTATAACACAAAGGATACTGTTGGAGCTTCTCTTTCTGGTTCATGGAGTTGCTGTGGGCTATGATTTTCGCAAGGCCGGAGATCCAATGGTTGGCATCGTCCTCTGAACTCGCAATGAGGTCCAGGTTTTTCCGCTGGTCTTTGAATATGATGGAAAAGCAGCGATACTCTGGGATATCCTTGGCGTATTTTTCCATACCTTCTGTTTTATGGCCTGCCCTCACATCCCGAATATCTTCAATGGAGACTGTGGAAAGAAAGCAGAGCCTGCTGTCAGCAGGGGTTCAGTCCGGCTTATCTGTACTTGGTGAGGGATATTAAGAAAGTACTCTTTCTCTTTTTCCTGCAGCCTCTGGAGGATACCCTTCCTTCTTCCTCCCTCCCCAAACTCTGTCACTAAATAAAGCTCAAATCAAAAAGAGTAGAAAAAGCAAGAGATTTTTAAAAAGGAAAACCTTTCCCTGTTCTTTATTTAACAAAGATGCAGGATATGCGCTAGATGCCATACTGCAATATCATGTTTATGAGATATAAATCACTGCTAAGAGCTTAGTCGCAGTCTTTGGAGCATTCCTGACTTGATCTCTGCCCCTATCTGAGGGTGGGAGAGAGTGGAGATGTGCCTCCCTGTGAACATCGCCTCACAGGAAAATAAGAAGTGACTTCAGTAAAGGAGAGCAGGGACCAAACCAGTCATTCCTTAGTTTGCAAAAAAGTGAGAAGGCAAAATTTAAAATCCCATATATTCTTCTCAGCCACACAAGTGCGAATTAGGGAGGCAAAGACCAACTTCAGAGAAGTCTGGTGTCACCCACACTCCACCCTCACCCCTTTCAAGGGTAGACTTTATCCTTTTAGTTGCAAGAAAGCAAAACACTCCTTTCGAGTCCATCCTTCCCCATTTCTACCTCTGCCCCTAAGCTAGTGGAAATGAGCCCTGAAGTCGCACCATAAGGCAATCCAGAAAGAGCAGTGCATTCAAGAGACTACATTATTAAACAAGTGTAAGTAATGGAGAGACGCTTACATTGCCCCTGAGAGCATACAGCTGCCCTCAAACTGTGCTAAAATTGGGCAAGCCCCCAGCAGCTTGCACAGCCTCTTTTTGTCTTTCATGGGTCACTTAATACATTTGCAAAGGAATGAGAGGAAAAGCCAGAAACTGCTTAATCACATTTGAC
The DNA here is from genome assembly GCA_034783455.1 of Micropsitta finschii. Classification (NCBI taxonomy): domain Eukaryota; kingdom Metazoa; phylum Chordata; class Aves; order Psittaciformes; family Psittacidae; genus Micropsitta; species Micropsitta finschii. Next base: position 7,307 of record JAVHNF010032977.1, on the reverse strand, counting down.
TGCTGAGAAACTTAAGACTGAAGTAGAGATGACACCTACACACAATAATGGCAAAAATGTTTGCCAACAGTGCTGGAGCCCATAACTGAGAAAGCCTCATTGCATTTTCTCCAGTTAACAGTTTGCAAACATCTACCAATACCATTTCAGAGCACATACAGAAAAGACAATACAGCTGAGAGATATTCAGCCGCCTTCTAAGACAAGCATGCAGACACAGACAGATACGATCATAGAATTTGGGGAGAAAAAAAAGAAAAAAGCTTAACTTCTCTATCTCAAACTATAAATTACACATAAAAATTACTTCCTCTGTCACAAATGTGTGAGAGAGATTTTCTTTGTGCTTATATTGTTGAAAAGTGGCACATGACTATAAGATATCCCCACTGTTAGCTGAACAGGAGAAACTTGCCTTTAAACATCCATTTTATCCACTCCTTTATTTAAACAGGTGCAATTTCACCATTAAAATGCCCAGTTCATTCAAAGTCAACACTGCAGAAAAGCACAACTCAGTATTTGCCCTACGCATTTTCAGCGCGGCTTCCCTGCTATTATCCAATATTTATCAGCTGCTCTTTAGAGTTTGATATCTTCTCTTTTTTCCCAGGGCAGTCATGATAATGCTCAGTTGCTGAGGGGGGAACATGACCACCCAAAACTTCCGTCTTCAAAACTCAGTAACTTTCCAAAACCAACACCTGACATTTGCTTTAAATTCTTACCACATGTTTGGGTGGCCAAGCATCTTCCACAGTACTTTGCTGGTTTGGTTCCTATACAAGAACATACCATGAGGACCTTCCTGGCAAAGCTCCTCCCTGACAATTATGAGCAATTACCTCTGTGTGGTCTTTTATTATCACTTTGTAAAGGTCAACAGTTGATCAGTTGGAGGGGAGGAAGAGGTTGGGTTGGGATGCGCTGCTGTGGAGTTATGTTATCTGGCCAGTTTACTGTAGAGTGAAAATTTATTGTTTTGAGTACTAAAACCAGCCTTAAAAGGGCTGCAATTTCCTTGTAGCTGCGTTGCTAATAAACAGCCTTGCTCTTAGCCCACTAAGTAGGAGACTAGGCAAATGCCTGTGATTATGCCTCAGGCAGAACTACACCCTTCATGTAAAGGGTGTTATCATGTTTGGATGGATTCAGTTCAGTCAGAAAGTGTAAAGTTTAGTTAGGATCCTTTTATAGCCAAAGATAAAAAAAAAAAACCAAAAAACCAAGAACCTTTTGGAACACAAATATTCTGTCCTGTTCAATCAAAAAACTTTAGGGTAAAATAAATTATACTCTTAATCCATGGCTACAGTGGACCCTTGAACAGAAAGTAAGTCCAGGCTGAGCATCAAAGATGCAGACATGCATCATGCAGGTGATCATGCAGGTGGTCCATAAGTAGATGATTCTTCTCCACTCTGGGTTGCTTCTGGTTATAACAGTGCAAGTGGAAGGATCATCCTGTTGTTCCTCATCACCTGCCAATTGCTCACCACTGCTTGGCTCATAGGAGTTATTGTTCCTTCAGAATGGCTAGCTAGCCTGCTTGTGCAATCAATCCTTAAACTTTGGGTTGGCAATGACCTACGGTTTCCAAGACTAGAAAATCTGATGTTAAATATTGGAAATTTAGAATGGATTCTTTGGAAACCATTACCTGGCAAAGTGAATCCACTGGAAAAGAGAGCTGTGTGGGAGGAAAAAAAAGACTGAAAACCTGTGTCTGGAAGAGCTGTCTTGATCCCTCTGGGGTATTCTGAGAAAAGAATGACAAAGGGCACAGAGCTCCTCAGTGCAGAAAAGTTACAAGGAAGGCTGAAGGAAAGGATTGGTGCCTACTGTAGTCACCCAACAGATAAAGAGAGAAACTATCAATGCAGGAACAGTTAAAAAACAGGGTAAGGGAGGACACTTTTTAAAGCTTTCCATAGCTTGGTCATGTGTACTGCTTTCAACTATCAATAAAAAAGATGAAGCCAAAGGAGTCAGCCCAAGCCATCTGTAAATGTTATCTCTTTTCTGGAAAACCTTAACCCAGCATGAGTACATTATCAGCTGCTCCCAGACAGTGAGCATACTGTATTAGCAGTCCCAAAGTAGCTGTGTGCTGAGCTGAGCTATCTGCATGGAGAAATCAGAAATAACGGGGGGACAGATGTTTCACAGCAGAGGAACAGAAAACAGCCATCAATCATGTATCCCTGCAACCTCCCTGTTCCTTCCCCATCACGTCACAGCAGGGAGGTAACCACAAGCAGAAGAGAATCTGGAAAGTTTGCATCTACTTCTCCTCAGTATTTACGTCTGCTGAAGCGGTGGGTTGTGTAAAGCCCAAAACATGAAGCACAGCACAAGGAAGCTTGTGTCCTTCCTGGCCTCCAGACATCAAGTCAAACAGGTTGCATCCTGATCAGCCTTTCTGGCTGCTGAGGATACCATTCAGCCACTGCCACAGCCAAAGGCTCCCCACTGACATGGACATACAGCAGTGTTCCCTGGAGCCAGTGGAATTACTCGTGTCTGAACTAGTCTCAAGGAGATGCTGAGAACTTTCTTTTTAATCCTCTTTTCAATTGTCATCACTGGATACTGCCTTTGCGCTCCTCCTTTGCCAGTGCTTGGCCGTGTCTTTCTCTTGTTGCACCCAGGGCATTAGCAGGCATGTATGAGTCAGACCTGCAGGATGCAGGCAGCCAGTTTTAACAGCCTTAATATTTTCAAGCAACCAACATGTATTTTTTGGGTGTTCCTCTTGATTTTAATTTCTCTCGTCACAACTTTCTAGGAGCTTGCAGTTACACTTGCAAGCTCATCTCCTCTGGCAGAAGGAAGAGGAACACCTCTCAAAGGAAAACAAATCTGTGATTCACACTGCTGTGCCGGTAACCAGACTTAGAGAGTCTGCAAGTACCCAAGTCCAAAACTGCGACTCACAAAACCTTGTTGAGCCTCCCCTGTGGCTCCACCTGACCCAAAACATCCTTATCCCCCAGAAGTTAGATTCTTCCTTCAAGGCTGCCTGCCTCCCTCCAGCAGGATCTGGGCTGGCCTGACCACCCTCCACGAAGTGCCTTCAAACACACCCTAGTGCAAGGATTTTAGCCTTGAATGAATGTGGAGAGGGGGTGGCCATTTGTGTGAGAACTATTCCTGAAGGAAGCAATAGGAAGAGACATAAATCCAGTCTCCCCATCACCCTATAAATTGTAATCACAGAGCTTTTAGGCTTCAGGAATGTATTCAAGTCACATGTATGCACTACAAGCCACTGGGCAGCCAAAACTACAAGTGTTGAAGAGACACAAGGACAAGCCTGACAAGGTGCCTAATCAGCACAGCTCTTTGAGAGAGAAGCCCTGGCCACTGGCCTCACCATCTCTTCTCCCATCACTGCTCCTCAGACTCTGCTGGGAGCATGGACAGTAAAATACTTTGGTAATCCTAAATAAAACAGGGAAAGGAGGAACAGGGGCAGAGAGCAATCACCCTTTGCCTCCCTCCTGTTCGACTTTTGAGAGGAGATACTTTGTCAAGAATCTTACAGAAAACAGGGAGTACAAGGAAGTGAACCTGCATCTCCTGCAGCAGCATGTGAAGGACAAGGACTGAAAATTGCTTCTCCTTCCTTGTGCCTTTGCTGATAAGGAGACAGAGGAGGGTCAATGTATAGACACACTTGGTGGCACAACTGAAAGAGCTGCCCTTGAGTTACTGTGCTGTCTTTGGCTGGAGTAGAGTTAATTTTCTTCACAGTATCTACTATGGGGTAATGTTTTAGATCTGTGCTGGAAACACCACTGGTAACACAGGGATGTTTTAGTTACTGCTGAGCAGTGCTTGCACAGCTTGCAGTAGTGCTTGCCTTTTCTGCTCCTCACCCCACCAGGGAGCAGGCTGGGGGTGCCCAAGGAGCTGTGAGGGGACACAGCCAGGACAGCTGGCCCCAACTGACCCAAGGGATATTCCACACCATATGACATCAGTTCAGTAATAAAAGACAGGGAAGAAAAGGAGGTAGGGGAAACAGACAGAGTGATGGTGTTTGTCCTCCCAAGTCATCATTAAGTGTGATGGAGCCCTGCTCTCCTGGAGATGGCTGAACACCTGCCTCCCAATTGGAAGCGGTGAATGTATTTCTTGTTTTGTTTTGCCTGTGCATGCAGCTTTTGCATTACTAATTTAACTGTCTTTAACTCAACCTATGACTCTTCTTTTACCCTTCTCTCTCCCCTGCCAGCAGCAGGGAGTGAGCAGCTGTGTAGTGCTGAGTTGCCAGCTGGGGTTAAACCATGAGTTACTATTAGGAAAGGGGAGCTGTTTTCTTCACTCTGGGGGAAATACTTCTCAGATCCCTTCCTTTCCTTATCCTACTTGCCTGCTATTAACAAGTGATCTCTACAATGTGGCATTCAGTCATGTTGAATTACCCCACCCCGCTCTAATTGTTTCAGTAAGTCACTTCTATTTACTGTCAGGAAATGCAGATGAGAAATGTACTCAGCTGTTAATAGCTTGCACACAATATTGCACGTCTGCAGAGAGGTCAGAACTTCACCAGCTGCAGTTCAGCCAGGCTGGTTTAGCATCTTGTTAAGAACAGATGAAAGCTGCTGCCTGACCCCAGGACTGCCCTGCCAGTCAGGGTATCTGCAGTGAGACTACATGGATTTCACAACACATTTAGCACGTGGGGCAAGCTGGCACTGCATGCTGCTTCTCTCTTTGGTTTCACCCCAGAAAATGCAGTTTAGTTGATTTCAGTTTCACCACGGGTGGCTGATGCTAATGGCCAAACACAGTTGGGATCAGGACCTTTGTAATCAGCACAAGCTGGAGCACTGTCAGCTCCCCTGGACCAGGAACACCAAAGGCTATCCATCACCCTCATCCCCGAGGGGGCTTTAAAATGATGATTCAAAGGTGGCTTTAGCATGAGCCCCACTGCGCTGTGCCTTCTTAGTCCTGATCGCAT
>JAVHNF010032969.1:0-10478 GCA_034783455.1 Micropsitta finschii | reverse complement strand
AGGCATAACTGGTGTTTTGCTCTGTGCACAGAAGAAGCACAGCACCACCTTTCTGTCCTGCCTCCTCAGATGTGGAAATTGCAGCAGAAAAGTGGTAGAAAGTGGGAACTTATCATAGGCATGTCATTTTACATTGGACATTTTCATTATTTCAAATCAAACTGCACATCATATTGCAATTTTTAATATCTCCTGTTTACACAGCCCCTCAGATAGATTTAAAAAATTGTTATCTATACTGTGCTGGCAAGGACACTGAGGCATAGGGAGATGTGGGAAAATTGTCCAGTCTTGCAGGACTTTAGCAAGTACTTTGAGGGGTATGATGCTGCCCCTTCTTTTTTCTCCATGAAGACAATGACCATAAGGGCTTGGGTCCATACTCCTCAATGCAGAGTTGTTTCATCTCTAAGCTGAATGATTACCTTAGGATCAGAGTGTAACACTGGTAACTTTATTTGATTAGTACCTAATTTCATATACCCTCATACTGTATATAGAAGGATAGTGTGCAAAACATGGGGTGTCCCACACACTGTGAGATTCTGATCTGTATCCTTTCCTAGCCTGTAGCACTCATTTGGGGAAGTGTTTGCTTGTACTTAAGATTTGAATGTGAATGCAGAAACCAAGTTACGGACAGCTTACATGCACATTTTGGTTTTGGTCTATCCAAAATCACTGATGGTGATCTTAGAGTCCTGTATTACTGGCATGATGGATGCTAGTTTGATTCTCTCTCAGCATACACTATTAGAGCCATAGGTAATTCCCAGATTCCCTGTAATGTAGTCTGCATTTGCAAATTTGGTCTTTGTTTTGCTACAGCCTGTGGGAGTCTTTGCTAGTGTAAGCAGCTCTCTGTTGGAACTGGCAGCAATATGGTAGCTTCATATACCAACGATCAACAAAGAAAACCTTTATTTGCCTCATTCTCCAAAAGGGAGTACCACAGTGAAAGGTTAAAAATATTTAGTTACTTTATGATGGCAACATCTGCATTATTTTGCAAAGAACTTATTACAAATGGAGCTAGTATATCTTTTCTTTAAAATGACTGGAAGGAAATGAAGATTTCCTTAAAGACTTCTAAGCCATGAAAGTTAGAGCCATTATATGGGAATGGCTTATACACAGTGCAAGTGCAGCAGAGATTAATGCTGCTCGGTTTTATCTGCCAAGTTCAGCAACCTCCTGGCCTGCAAATTCCACCTCTTGAGTCACTATAGTTTGTTTTCTCTTTGCTAAAATTTTCAGGTAGGGCTTTGGGATTGCTTTTTTCCTCCTTTTTCTGAGCAGGACAGCTTCCTGTCTGATGTCCTTGATTGGTAGTAAGAAAGGCATATGCATACTGTGCAATACTATACATACTAACCAGGCATGAGAAAAGCATGTTGGAAGAGCTTTAGCTGCCTTTTGTATATAGTACAGAGTTAAATATGGATTTTACCTTCTAAAAAACAAAGAAAACAAGTAGGCCAAAATATTTCTGTGCCTTGAATCTTAGTCATTAGCACAAAAAACGAGAGTTCAACCATGAAAACTAAGATGAACTTCATAAAGACTTTTGATGGAAGTCAGTAGTTTTGTAAGGAATGGGAAGGCTCTTTGTGACCTTGTCATTCCTTCCTAACTCTCGTCTTGTTGGTATTAGGAAGTTTATTTGAATTGAGGTTAGAATACTCAGTTTAGAATTGGATGGAAGCATCTTTATATGTAATACTGTAGAGTGTGTTTGCCAGAAAACTTAATAGATAAATTCCTGGACATTTTGTACATTTGTCTTCCAAGACAGGGTGATTTCTCACCGCAGAATGTTGCTGTGTCATCTGCTTTAGAAAATGACCCATATGATAGCGCAAGTATCTTCGGTCTGGCTCAACCAACTGGTTTATATACTAATAAAAATTTGATTAAGCCAACATTAGACTATATGGTCTGAGCAATGTACCACTTCTTTGGGATATTTTTCTACTGATACTGCCATGCCACTATCCCTCCATAGACATTTAGGTACATTTCTGTCATGGTGCTACAGTCAAAACGGTGACCGCAGTTTAGATCAGTGCTCGAATCTGTCTCTATCTCTTGTCTCCCTGTTTCCATTTCTGTGTGTTTTAATATGTGAGGTTAAAATAAAAATCTTTCTGGAATAGATGGCAAATAATTGGCTTCAAGTTCTTTCCTCCTTCCTTTCCCCACTCAACCCACCTGGGCCTATGTTTATTGAACTCCATACATTGTCAAGACAGTATTTGTAAATGGAATTTAACTGTAGGTGAGCAGTACAAATGTAATAATATTACACAACTCTTGTTTAATTTTGAAGGCTCCGTCCTCAGCAACAGTGCTTATAATGGACGGTTCAAGCCGAATTATCCATTATTGCTCCCAAAGTTTACAATTAAACTATCGATCAAAGCTGGCAGAAAATTCTCAAGCAGGCTGGGTGTGCACCAGGCTTGTTTTAGATGCAGGCTGAGGGAGAGAAAGCCAGAAGCAGCCTTCAGCTAATCCTCTTAGTGGTAACTGTCCTGGATGCAGCAGTGATTATGTATCGTGCTTATACAGTTTTAATAGTGCAGGTCCTATGCAATTTGCGACCTCTATTTCTGCCCAGAAAGATTGGAGCTTAACAGGTTTGGATCCACAGGGAACCAGCTTCGGCTTTTAGGCTTCTTCAGACACTGCAGAATGCATCTTTTCTGGGGAATTCCACAATAAAATGACTGTTATTTATCATTACAAACCTCTTTATCATTTAGTCAATAAAAGGCCTCTCTCTCTCACTTTTTTTTTCCATGGTGTGCTCAGAGTCAGAAATCTGTATTAGTCTCCCCTGGCCTGAAGGCAAGAGATGTCAAATGCTAAATCATGATCTGCCCTGGCTTTCTGGCTAAATTGTGTATGAAGGCCTGAGGCAAAAAGGTGCACATGCTCATTATTTGAAACAGAATGATTTTTTCCCCTTTCTTTCCTTTTTTTTAAAATACATATTGAGACATATATGGTAACACACATACAGTAAGCTTCTGAAAAGTATTAAACCTGAAACAAACCATCCAGAGCTAAAGATGTCAAAAATATATGCTTGCAGATTGGGAAATAGAAAAGGGATTGTCAAGAAAAATCAGATGATCTTCCCCTTTTGAACTTTTTGTTAGCAGTGGGGAAAAAAATGTTAGGAGTTGACAGTAAGGTGACAGATGTGGTAAATAATACATCTGGTGAATTCACCCCAATTTTTTATTATTTTTTTGGAGAGAGGAGGAGACATTTGAAATTAATCTTAGTTTGAAATTGGTCAGAAAACCTGCATGAAAACATATTAAAGCCTGTGATTATTTTGCAAACTGTTTTGAGCACGTCTTCATCTACTTATTTGTTTGCCGTTTGTGATAGATCACCTTCCTCACAAGGCATTGTTACTACCCCAGGTTGGCTAAGAGACCTTTGCAAAGAGGTTTTAGGACTGTCATCCCTTGGGCAAATTTTTTGTGTGAACGTATTTGCGTATATATGTCAAAGTCTTTCAGTTTTGTAAGTATTCTTGTGAGGGAGGAATCATGCATACGAAAATATCGACGGGAAACATTTACAGGGTTGTGCTTGTCTATGAAGCAACTTTAAATTTTTGTATTTATTTTGACACTAGGGAAATGTTCAAGAATGCTGTTTTACAGTATTTGTTCAGCAGGTGACAAGGAGCTCCTGTAAAAGCATATTAAGCTTCATGGTTTCCACACTGTGGACTAGAGTTTCAAAAGCTGCAGTGAAACCTGGGGAGCTACTCTGGAGAATCTAAACAATGTATGTATGTTTAGTGCTCAATACTTTTTGCATGTAACAACAAAACATTCTACATGTTCATGCTGACCGTCTGCTCTCTTAATGTAAGCAAAAAAGGGACTACAGCTTGGAGAAATAAAAAGGGCTCACGAGAAACAGACATTATGTCCCTTTTTCTTTACATTATTATTTTGATATTGATTCCATAGAACTGGATTTATTCAAATGGTTTGTTGCTGGTTACAAATGTTGGGAATGAGATGAGGCTGCTTGGATTCAGATATTCCTTTTCTGAAGGTTTCTGGGAAATGATCTGATTGGACAAATTTTTTCAGGGAAGACTTCTCAATGGGATGACATGTCAATGGCTGGTACCTACACTTAAAAAACAAGCTCTGTCAGTTCAACATTTTTTGAGCAGTTTAATTTCCAGTACTTAGTGAGGGCTTTATATTTAGGTATATATTAAATACAAATTTCTTTGATTTAAAATGTCATAGATTTATTAGAACTGTGCTAAGGTGCAATTTTTTAGTTATGACTGAGATGGTCTGCATTATGAATGTGATTATTCCAGATTTAAAATAATGCATTTTGAGGATCCTTATATGCTGGTCTTTGTAGTGAGATAAAAAATGAGACTGTTCTGTACACATCACTGGTTCTGTATTTCTCCCACAGAGAATGATGTCCTGTTAAAATTACTTGAGCTCTTTTCCCAGCTGCTACAAATATGAGTAGCATGAAGAAAAGTACCATGGGTTTTGAAAACTAGCAAGGTCCCTGCTAGTTTTTAAATTTCAGTTCAATTAAAGTCATCTTTTTTTTTTTTTTTTTTTTTTTAAATTTAACACATCAAAATAATCCATGAGATTGATCAGAACAAAAGTGAGTGAAATAAGTTGATGTTTACATATTTGTCTTATAAAAAACCCCAACAGATGAATACAAAACAGAAATGCCACTCATAAACTTCTCTGCAGTTTCACTTTTCCCTTCACATTATGGTAGAGCTTACTAGAAAAAAAAGTCTTTGTCTCTCTACTGCTTATGGTTAAATTAAATTCTCTTCAGCAAAGAAGCTGACTTTACAGAGATACAGCTTGCTATATTGCAGTGCTATGGTTTCTTCATAAATGCAGAGGCTGGTCCTATATCCATTCTCATTCATCTGCGGATTTTGTCCTGAACTCATATGTGTAAATGACCAGCCATTCCCAAACAAATGTATGGATTGACTGGTGAGCCTTGCTGTGTTCTGTTTCTGTGCACTCTCTTCTGATGCATGTAAGTGAAAACTCTGGCCTGGCTGAGGGTAACGAAAGCTTTATTCTTCTAAGCTTCAACGTACAGTATTCCTATATTACCCTTGATAGTATGCTACCATTCAGGGGTGGAGAGTACGTGGCTCGTGAAAGGGAACACATGTACCATGTGTTGAGCACCTTGCTTAATTGGTTAGGTTTTTGGCATCACACTGTTGGCAATGAATTTGGAGAACTGAAGCCTCAAGGTGGAGATCCTTTCCTTAGCTGAGTTCAGCAGGTCACACACACTATCAGAATGTGTGGTGTAAACCTAAAGCTGTAACCTGAAGTGAGTAAAGCTTTGCTTGTGTTAAAACTTGTACAGAGGACTTCTTGCCTTGAAAAGCAACAGTCCCACTGAGCCAAAGCAATAGAAAATAATAAGCCTAATAAGCATGTGTAGTAACACGCATTCTTCTGAGGTCTGTGCAATACCAGTGCTCAATGTAACATAAGAGTGTCAACATTAAGAGTGTTGCAATTTAAAAGCACTTTAATATTACTGTCATTACTCCTGCCAAGGAAAAGGAGTCCTATGAAACCTGTTCTTACAAAGCACAAAACTTTAGAAATGCTAAGTGGAATCACAGAAGTTTTAACAGGATTTGCTTACTTCTGCTATATAAGCATGAGACATTTCTATGTTTTTTCTTTCATTTTGTATACAATCTTCCATATTTTACGAAGTTCTCTGCTGCCTTTTTGCCTCTGAGATACCACATGCACTTTTCTAGGTACACTCTGAGTTGCTCAGTAGAGTTCTTATTGAATATCAAGGAAATGCAGAATTTCAGAGTAATTGTTTGCTAAATGTTATTGCAGAGCTCTTGTGGCTGTTCACTTTGCTTGGGTTTTTTTGTTTGTTTTTATTTTTTTTTTTTTTTGTTATTTTTCTTTAAAACGGAATCCAGTGGGACTGTATATTATGTATTGTTTATTTAGTGCAATACGTCCTGATTCCTCTTTCACTGTGGCTGTAACTCAAAATAACTCCACTGAAGTCATTTCAGTTTCACTGACATAAAGCTCAGAATCAGACCCATAAATTCTTTATTCATTCCACAAGTACAGAAAGCTCTCAGGACTGACAGACTTCTAATTGTTGCATTCTTTCTGTTTAATCATAGCCTGACTTTCTTTAAAGGCATTTTGAAATTTAAAAACAGAGGAAAAACACTAGTAGTGCACTTCCAAGAAGAGACCTAATATTGATAGCCTTTGTCCTACTGTGACATTTTATGCCTAGTTAGAAATTGTAAAAGTGAGATTTGTAATGGAAAAGCTAACCAACAAACAACCGTAGGTGTACAAAGTGAGAGTCGCATTTATATAGTCTGAACTCCCTACATAATTCTGAAATAATATTTTATTAGAAAATATAATTATAGCTGTTTTCTTTGGTTCTATATATTTTGCTTCAGCTTAGCAAAGTACGGGAAGCTAATATCACTACCCATGTCCTCCAAACTGACGCTGCTTCAAGAGAAGTGGTACTTCAATGAAATAGGCTGTTTTCATACTTTTAATGATGTGTTTGTTTTAATTTGGTTGTAAGTTCATGCTTCTTTAGGATTCCTCTGATCTTATCCCCCAGCTATATGTGTAAACCAGCCTTCCTGTTTTAAGGTCATTCTTAACTCAGAATATTATCATTATATTGGATGTAAATAAAAGGAGGGATATAAAAATATTCATGAGCTCACTATAGTTCTTATTTCAAAAGCCAGCTTCTGTGTACTTCCCGTGCATGATCTCTGAATAAAATTTGTGTTAATATCTTTATACAACTCATAGTGATAGCCTGAGTCAAATGCTATAGGCTGAACATTCTTCTTTTTTTTTTTTTTCTCTCATGGATTTTCTTTTTTCATAGGAATATTTGTTTTAAATTCTCAGTTTATACTTCCTATAGAATACACACATTAAAGTACAATATATGAAAACAATAAAGAAACTGGACCCTAATTTTTACCTCAGCAAAACTCCATCAGTTGTAAGTAGAAGCAGTATTTGCTTGGGAGCATTTTGAGATTACATTAAGTGTAGTTTCCACAGGATTTGAAATGGCCCAGTCAATTCCACAAGTGGGCTTCTCAGGATTTGAATCAGTTAGGTTCAAATGTCCTTCACTGCTGTTTTGTAAGTTGTTGGCTACTTTTAAATGGCTAATCACACCTGAGACACATTTGTCATCTGCATTCATGACATGTAGGAGCAAGCTGGGGTCTAGATTCAAGCTGAGCTTTAGAGCAGTGAAGATGGGGAGAGGTTGGAAAGCTTGTGGTGCTCACAGTTGCTTTTACACCTATGCTTCACTTTGCAGATTAGATGTGGCCTGGGTGCTCAGCACGCTGTATAACATGCACAGATGACAGCCTGAGGACTGCATCCATCACCTGGGATAATATCAGTAGTCATTCTGTGGTTAGTTACTAAGTCATAACTATAGTTTAAGGCAACTTGCTCTGGTGGACTTCTGCTTGTCTTCACTTGTGCTATCTACTCTAAAACTGGAATCAAGATGATAAAGGCTTAACTTTTAAGGACATCGGCTGGCTTTGAGGATGAGCACCCAGCTCTGTTTTCCTTGCAAAGAGTTGTGGGAAATTCTCAGTCTGAGATGAGGAGAGGGCAGACAGGTTGGAAGAAGGGAGAGGGAAAAGCTGGTTTAGGTAGCAGAATAGGAGGCAGCAGGGACACATATTTTAAAAGCTGATCCACTGACACCATTGAAACCATCTCAGGCACAGGGTTTTTTTGCATTGGAGGAGTAATTTGTTCTCTTAACTCCTCACCTTCCGTTTTTAACTTCCATAAGCCTAGATTATGTGTTGTCTGAGATTGGGACCCTCTTTATTTGTAAAACACAGCTGATGTGGTTATTCTCCCTGTTGCAGCCTGCAAAATACTGTTGGATTACAAATAGCAAGCAGCAGAAGGAAGAACTTACAGTTATCGACACTGCTTACAGGGCCACTGGCAGGCTTCCTTCCTGCCATTTTGGGTAACATAATTCCAATTTCAAAATCAAGTATTATTTTCTGAAAGGTTGTATTTCTTTTCAGAATCCTTGGCACACTAGCCTCAGTGCTGCAGTCCTAATTCTGGCAAAACTCCAAAAGACATCAGAGGTACTTTTTCTTTGATTCAGGACTGCAGAATTGTGTTTTTAAGTACAAACATGTCATATGTATATGGCCTAATTTCCAGAAGTGCTGAGCAGACCCATAGTACGTTGCCAACAAAGGGAGAGAACTAGACAGCTTGAAATACAGTAGTTAATGAAATTATTCATGTTGCTTTCATAATTACATTTATAACTGCATCATCATGATGTGATGTGTTGATTAGTATCCTGAGCAGTTCATGTAATTAAACAGAGCATAGGGAATTAGCAGACTTACAGCAATACCATGCTACTGTTACTGGCACATTTTTGTTCACATCTGTTTGATGGATCGGGAGGTGACCACAGTGTTGGAACTGACAAAGAGGCAATGGCTTCTTTCTTTTGCATGCTGGCATGATACTGTGTCTGCAAAGTGAATTTGCCACTGCAGCATGAGTGCGGTGGGTGGCTGGGCCTGGCACTTACTACTGAGAACTACTAAAAGGGTGCCTGATCATCTTGGTGGGAAAGCACCCATACATCTGTCTCTTTTTGCTGTAGATGTCTGCAAAGTTTGTAATGAGTTACTGACTCATATTTGTATTCAGCAGCATACTGCATCTGAAATGCACGGTAACACTTGGTCTGACAAAGTGTTAAATGTGAGCAAATGCCCCAAATTGCTCAAAAGGAAGGAGCTGTGTGCTGTCTCTGGTTCAGACTTTAGCTGTCTGATCGTAAGCAAATGGTTTATCTTCTTTTTTGCCACATGCCAAATTACAGTTGCATAGTGAAATATTGGCAGGACTATGTAGTATATGCAAAGTACTTTGAATATAAAGCTCAAATATTTCAATCATCATAGAGTATTGACAAGTGTTGTCTTTGGGCAACATGCATTTTCAATGAAGTTCTGTGAAAGACAACAGTCACATAAGTCTCTAATAGTTCAGCCAAAAAGCAGTTTCTGCTAGGAAAAAGGAGTGACATCTTTTTAGGCTGAAGATTAGAAGTTATCTGGTTTGGAGATGGTCTGGCATATACAAACAAGACAATCTCATGAGTAGGTCAGACCTTAAGATCATTGACTCGGTAGCCTATCTTTATGAATTGCTAGTGCCAGATGATACAGAGGTGTAAGAACTCTGGTCCAATGGCATGTAGTTTAGCAAACAACAACAACAAAAAAAATAAATTACATAATCCAAAGGCTTAGTTTTATCTTTGTAATACTTTCTGTCTTACTCTAGTATTTAACATTTCCTTGTAGCTGTGTCATAAGGTTTATGCCATCTACCAGATGTTCTTGGGAGTTTGGAGAGAGTTCAGAGTTGTGGCAAACGAATCAAGTGTCTAATCTTCATTTTATGTGATTGCTTAAGAAATTGTTCACAAATATGATAACTGCCTTGTAATAATCTTTACAGGCTTTGATAAAAACATATGTTTTAAGGCTTTTCATATATTCATATTTGCTGGCTGTATTCTGAACCACACTAAAATATAAAGTGTTGATATCTCCCTGATTTAGGTTCTGTTTTACACTCACAGGTATTTGTGCTCTTATGGCTGTTTTATTTTTTTTGTGATGTTCATGGTAAGTTTGCATTCCTTTTCTGGAATATTCCTTCATATTCTCACTCTTGAAATGCCTGCTATGTAATATTTATAACACAAGCACAGACACTTGTGCTTTATTGAGCTGACCTGACCCTCTCATAGCTAGGTGTCAGTGTAAAAGTACTTAATATTACACTTTATTGCACCAACAAAGGTAAAGATAATAAATTAGTATTTTAGACTGAATTCTCTCTACATATACAGGAAGATCTACTCTACAGTCCATATACTTCATCTAAAAATTGCATCTGCAGTAATGGTATAGAATAAAAATTGTCCTATGATTTGAGAAATTATGGTTTGATTAAACTGATTTACTGAATGCTCGAAGGTAGCTTGTATAAAATTTCTATATAGAATACACTGTAAGATGCAGCTGTCATCATTAAAAGTGTATTATTGCATAGGATAAACTCAAATTTATTTGTTTCTTTTAGCACTGCTATTCTTATTTTAAAGGAATCTTTCCTACTGTTTAGCAGATTAATGATCTTTATCATTCATGACATTATCTGTTCTTCATGCAATAAATAGAATCATAGAATCATAGAATAGTTAGGGTTATAAAGAACCTTAAGATCATGAAGTTCCAAACCCCCTGCCATGGACAAGGACACCTCACACTAAAATAATATTTGTATAGATTCTTTAGA
>JAVHNF010032964.1:3312-17945 GCA_034783455.1 Micropsitta finschii | reverse complement strand
CATTTGTGTATATACCTACATCATAAGCAGTACTTTCCACTTGCTAACTGAATTACATACAAGATATTTCTTTTCCATAAACAAGTAAATAAATAAATAAATCTAGATATTTCATTTTTCACCATATTTTTGTTTCTGAAATTTTTATCCCTAAGAGATTTCTTGAGAAGGGGATTGTTTCCTTGAATTTACTATTGAATTTGCAATTATTTAATTTACAATTATTCAATTTACAATTATTCAGAATATTCCACCTCTAAGTGTCCTGAGGCAGACAACCATTAAATGAAAAAGCAGAGGAAAGCTGCTAAATAGTCACAGTACTGTAAATGAGCCCCATGCATCCGAAGTGGAAAGCTCTTTGTTCTCAGCAGAAAAGTTTTACATATAGGGAACCTAAGGACATATATGATTGCAGCTCATCCAAGACAGTTGTCTTGAACTCAAATCATTGTTCTGGGCCAAGCTAACTCATGCAAGATAACTCTGCTGCTTTGATGAAGGACAGTTCCTCTCAAATTAGCTCTTGAAAGTGAGTGTTCTTTGCTTCTTTGTTGCTACATAAAAAGGAAGCTTAATCCCTCCATGATGCAACTTGAAAGAGGAGCTGATGTACTGAGCTGGTCAGAACATGCTGATGGTGCTTGTGGAGATCGTGCTCTGAGATGGTTTAGACACTCTCTGCCTAATGGTCTTAGTCTTACTTTCAAATAAGTATTGTCAGATTCACAGTTATGCTTACTGAGGGAATGAACAAATGTGTGTGACAAAACAGTTTAAAAAGGGTCACAACATAACAGCTGAGAACTGGGATATCCTAAATAGACAAACAACTCAGTATGCAGCCTGGATATGTGGAATAGATGTAGACAACAGATCATGTTCATGACTTAATCACCAAGACCTTGTCTGCAAGGACAAGTAGTGCCTTGGGTTGACAGATGAGATTAAAATCATCTGACATAATAGCAGAATTATGAAAATTAAGGACAACCAAGAGACTTGGATAAACAGCTCAGAATGCAGGGAGATCTATGTCCCTCCAGTTCAAAAAGATTTTAACATGGTGTCATGTTTAGCACTGAGAAAATTGATAGTAGAAATTGTGATACATAATTTAGAAAAAGGAAAGCAAAATCATGACAAAAAACTTTGTAGAGACTTCTCCATGGACAAATAAAAATGATATACAGTACACATGTCAATGCCTGGGGACTGTGGTCCCCCTCATCTCCTGGGACTTGCTCAGTCCCTGCCACATGATGCCCACTGGGTATATGACCAAGCCAAATCAAAGGAGTGTGGCCATGCCATCATGTGCACCTTTTCCATAAAGAGCCAGTTTCCAGCTGATCTGTTCCTGACATAGGTTGCAAAAGCCTTTAAAGGAAGTACTGTCAGCTTCTCAAGTTATTGTCATGCCCCATTTCCTTGGGATTTTTTCAAGGTAGGGACACATTGATGAGCAGAGTTTATGCAGTCATTATTAGTGGAATTAATCACTGGACTCTGGGTAGCAGCAAACACTGCAACCCAACTCTATACGTTTTTACAAAACACGGCTCCAGTTTTGTATTGGACAGTCAATGAGAATGACAAATAACAGGTAGCAAAAGTAATGAGGTGAAAGATCAGTGAAAAGTCGACAAAGTAAATAAAAAATACTAAGGTTATGTAGTGATAGAGTTACAAGTTATGTGCACATCTTAAGGCATGCTTGGACACTCTATGATGTTAGATTTCAGAGTTCAAAAGTCTACCTGTGTTACTAAGTTGAAGGGAGAAAGGATGGAGGATACAACAGAGGAAGGTAGAAATAGAGAAATTTGGGACAACTTGGGAAAGTGACAGGAAAAAACAGAGGGAAAGAGGAAACAAAATCATGGGATTGATGCAATGGGGGAAGGAGAGACCATTAGAACATGTGGCCACTAGTATGGTGAGGGCAATGCTTTTTGCATTTGCAGGAGCATGAAATGACAGTAACCACTGTTGATGTAGGATCTTAAACCCTGGAGCAAAGACATTGCATATGGAGCTATGTAGACCACTGTTAACCTTCAGGAGAGGTATGCTTCTGTCTTTCCTTTCAAATGCAGCTGCCTGGGAACCCTGGCAGGGTAATACTGTACTGAGGGAGGCTATGCTTAGAGATAATCCTACTGATTATAAACTCCACTGGGGAATGTGGCAGGCCAAGCTAACCCTGAAGCTCTGGTCTAGGACTGTCACTGTAACTGCAGGTTCATGTTGGGTGAGCAGAGGGCTGGGGAACAAGATGAAGAGATTACATCTACAGAATTATTTATTATACTCTGAAGTTATAAACAATCATGTGAGAGCAAGCACGTTCTGAAGTGCATTCATCATTATTGTTAGCAATAATGATTAAAAATATTCTTGTGATTCCAATAGGAGTTCAAATCTCAGGAAAAAAGAAACCAACAACCTGAAAATGTGAGAGTATTATAATGAATTTAGCTTCACAGAAACCCTGTGAAATAGGCACCCTTATCTACACATTGCAGAGGAGGAAACTTTGGCATTGAGAGATTGCAATTTGCCCAGGGTCAGGCAGGAAGCCCTGGGAACAGCTGGATAGAGCCCCAAGCTCATGAATGCCAGCCCTCTGCTTCAGTCACAAGATCATTTTTCCTTTCCTTCATTTGATAGTTTTCAAAAGAACTAAGTTAGGCAAATCCATAGTTATGCAATCAAGAGTAACCTTTATGCCGTCTTCCAACCCAAGGTGTTCAGCACTACATGGGAGCAGAAGTCAGATAAGGGAGGTTTTCTCTACTTTCCATATATGGCAGGAGTGCAGATGAGTTAGTATCTTAAGCATCAAACTAGGTAGTTTTTATACACACGTCCAGTGTCAAGACTTAGAATGGGGTGCTGGAACAGACCCAAAACTTTTCTAGATTAATATTAAGCCCGTTCATGAATCTTTTTAATTCTGTCTCTGGACTGAGACACATTTGATTATTCCAGGGAGGCTGTGTTGCTTTTTACAGGAAAGCCAGTGAGCCCTACCACAGGACACATGGTCACTCTGGACTTGAGGCAATTGTCTGGAGGCTGGATAAGGTCCAGGATCCTTTTCACCAAAGCAAGACTCAAACATTGCTCATCTTAATGAGTGAATATTTTCAACATTAAGCAATTACTCAACAGGTGGAAATAGTCACTGTCTTCCTTGTTTTGCCTGCAACCTAATCTGACAGAGGTTTTCAGAAAATCCTTATCAGCTCTGATCTCATGGGCAAGAATAGGTGGGAAAGATTCGTCTTGCTTGTGAAAGCCCCTCAGTGTGAGCCTGAGATGGTCACCCAGCTGCACAGCGCTGCAAAGACTGCTATTAGCTTTGCTCAGCCCTGTAGCAGAAACATAGGACACATCTCAACTGCCAGTCACTGTTCTGGGAGCAGACTGAAGCTAAGCAAGCCTGCAGTCTGTGAGCTGTTGTGGTGAAGACACTTGCCCTGACTTTGCCATTTGCTGGGGATCATTGCCCTCAGTTCATTTGAAGCAGGTTGAACATCTCTTACCACCACTGTGTTGCATGCAGAGTAAGACTGGATGCACAAATGGGTTTAGTGGTGTTATGGAAGTATAAGTGCCTAGTGTTTCAAAGAACAAAAGCAGCCAGCAGACTGCTAGACATAGTTTAAGATTTAGTGGTCAACAATGCTGGCCTGATACATAAATCTTCTTGTGGATCTAACTTGAAGCCTTTCACAAACCACTAGCAGAGTCATATCAGAGGTGGAATAATAACGTAGTGCAACTATTTAATTTTTTTGCACACTTCTTACCTAAATACATAATTTCATACATGATTTGTTCCTTTAAAGCTCCGATTAGAATTTGGTTTAGCATGTTTTTGTTTTTTTGTTTTTTGGGTTTTTTTTTTATGACATCCAATATGTGCAGAAAGCAGAGGAGTGCTAAGAGACAAAACAAAGAGCTTCCTGTGAAAAGTCACCCTACCACACCACAGCAACACCAGAGCTGTCTTCCCACCAGCCTCAGGCAGTGCTGCAGAGTGACCCATGTGTCACACCAGCCCTGGGGAGCAGACATCCACCTTTGCACAGAGACAAGACATGCCAAAGGGACAACTTGCAGCACCCAGGGAGATGTGCTGGTATCACAAAGACAGCACAGTGCTACTCCCTCGCACGAGTTACTGTAGCCTCAGATCAGCTGATGGCATCTCTGATCAACAGAGAGGCTTTAATCTTTCCTGCTTTGGGATCACATATTAACCATGTGAGCATGCCCTTTAGCATCCCAAGCAGAAAAACATGTCCACAGTTGTCACTTGCATAACTACTTCTTGTTTCCTCAGCAGTTTCACAGGGATTCCTCATGTGACATCAGGGAAATCAGTTCCTTTCTCCTATTATCAGTTATCCCCTCTACAGCAAAAGTATTAGTAATTCCTGATCTCATACCAGTGTGCAGGATTAGCCCTCATCTCTCCTCAAATTATTGTCAGTCTCTAATTTAATCATAGACAGCAGAAAAGAGACCAGAAAAGTAACAAATCTATGAAGAATATTAAGATTGAAGATAAGATTTTAACCTCAGAGGAGAAGGATCTACTAGGACCAGCCTCTGCCAGGAGCAGCCTAAGTCTGAGACTCTCATGAGTTTTAGTCTTTAAGCTGTTCATAGTAGCTATCAGGACCAGTCATTAAATTAAATGCCAGCCATTGTAAATATATTTAGCTGGGTCCGAGGAAAACACTCCAAGCTCAATCTGATCTGCTTCATGAAAGGACTGTGCTGGATGCCTTTTTCAGAGGAGGAAATGGGTGATTAATGGCTACCATGGCTGCTGTGACTGCCGCTGCCAGGAGCATCATTCCTCATCTCCATGGCCGGAGCCGGGGCTGCAAAGGGAAGCTTGGCAAGAGCTGTCTCCCACTAGCTGTGATGGATGTGAGGGCTGTGGCACTGTCTGCAAAGGCAAATGAAACAGGGGAAGAAAAATTATCCCAAGGATAAAGCCAATCAGCCTGCAGAAGTGCTGGCCCTGCTGAGCTGAAGCAAGACTAGCAAAGGCACCTCGTATGGTCAGCTCTGTGAGGAACTGTTCCCATGTTCTGTGCCCTCGGGTCTTCCTTTGCTTTACTAGGTGTGTGCTGTCACAGTGCTACACTGCAGCATCTGGACATGGTCTGGCTTGCTGCAGCTGTCTGTGCCTAAACTGCAGAGAGAACTTCCACCACTGAGGACAGCGCCTGGCTGCCAGCAAGTTCTCCTGTACCAATGATTCATGCTTGAGTCACTTGTCCCCTTGCCAGGAACAGCCAGTTTTCTCCCAGGGAAGACAGTAACCTTCCTGGCTGACTCAATAAGACTAATCAAAAAGGACAGGTGAGACATCAGTGTGCATTTGTTCCCAGCAAGGTTTCCCAGGTACTAAACCATCAGCACCTAGCAACAGTATGGAAACAAGTTTAAATTAGCTGCTCCTCCCTCCTACATTGATTTTATTTTCCTTTTTGGTTCTGAGAAGGAAGTTCTCAGCAACCAAAGTGTAGAGAAGTGCTGGGGAAGATGAGAGGCAACTGTTGTCAGCTCCGAGAACTTCTGCTGCCAGATCAAAGTGTTCATGCCATGCAACATTAATAATGCCCTCTAGGAAATCTCAGAGGAACATCTATCTCCAGAATAGCAAACAGATCAGCCCAAGCTTTTTGTTGGTCTCCTCCAAATGGATTTGTAAAACCTCAGATCACTCTCTGTGAACTTTTCTGCTAAAATGCTCATTTGCACAAGCAACTGACTTAACAAAATAAAACCTTTCTTTTGTCTCTGTTTGATGACGAATCCTCCAGGATAGTACAAAAGTGCTTCTTTTCGTGCTTGAAAAAGCTTCTGATCAGTTCTGGAGTGGCTAGACCAGGAAGGCATTGCTTAGAGGTGACTAGTCTGGATGAGAACATGAGCTAAAGCCTCATGTTCTACTTTCAGTAAAACTCCCAAAAATGACCATTTAAAGGTGGACCTACTCTAAATTGACTGTAAAGGCAGATCAGAGTGAACATTCAGGCACATTTATTCCCCCTTTATTAGGAAAAAATGGTGAGTTCTTCAGAATATATCTGTTTTCTTTTTGTGTCGGCTCCTTTATGACAGAGGTATTTAAAATGTGTCTTCACTCACACTTCAGTAGGCCTGCTTTGATTGCATATGCCTTGTATCTTTCTGACAAAAAGAAATGCAAAGTTTCTCCTCTACTTGGTGACCAAAATAGAGTAGAATGTCAGAGAATGCAAAATATGGCAATTGCCTCAGAGAAGCTGAGAAGAGGCTGTTCTTGTGTGAGCAAAGTTGATGTAAACCATCTGAAAAAAGGCAAATGATGTGAAAAGCAGAACCTCACTAACATGCTTCTCATCAGAGAAGCATTTAAGACTATGGTGAGGTCAAGAAGTGTGTGCAGTATCTTCAGTGTCCTTCACCAGGGCAATGGTGCTTCAGTTGTCTGGAAGTACAATATTACTCCTCTCTGCAAATGAAAGTCCTTTGAACTCCTCTCTTTGAACCTCTCATAGCCAGCACATTCAGAGAAGGTTCCAAAACACCTTCAGCCCTCACTTGGTACCCCTTAATAGAACTAAAAAAAAAAGTCAGAATATATGTCCTGATGCTTTAGCAATAGATCCGAATTGCTACCATGATACAGAGCAGAAAAAGATACCCTTTTGCACATCCTCACCCCTACAAACTGCTACATCAGCAGTAGCTGTGTGTTTCACACCAAAGAAACTGAGTAACTTTGTTTCCCTTCAGAGGTTGTTGCCCTGCTTTCAGGTATCTAAACATGTTGCCAGTATTAATTTATTATTGGGAAGTAAGAAAGATTATAAACTTGATTTTGAACTTGCAAAACAAGTACAATGGGAGCTCATTTAACCTTCTGCATGTGGTGATGCAGCACAGGCAAAGATGTCACTCCAGAGCTGTGACTCTGGTTCTCTGCTTTAGTTAGCAGAAAATTCTCCATTTCATAATATGCTGCTCTCTGTGACCCTACCATGACTTTGGAAATCAACCTGCTTTAACACAAGGCTGGAGGAGTGCTTTCTTTGTGAAACCACATCTTTAGGGGCAACATTTTCAGTGCTATGGATTTTGTGCTCTGCAGCAAGATACAAATGATTGCAATTTGTCTTCCACCCTTCTTGAGCACTCTCAATAGGAGAAATGAACCTTGCTAGAAAACTCATCTTGTAATCTTTTGGCATAACAGCAGTGAATTTCACAACATACCTGGTCTGATTAATGCTCAGCTCTGCATTTACTCTAAATACAGCATACTTGATGATTTTATTTAAGCTTACTACAATAGGTTTGTATTCATTTTTGGTTCCCTGGTAAAACTAGCAAAACATGTGACGACTTTTTAAACCAGCCCTTTTTTTTTTTTTTTTTTTTTTTTAGAAAGAAGTTAAATTTTTGTTTTAATGTGAACTGTCTACTGATAAAGGAAGAT
Organism: Micropsitta finschii; assembly: GCA_034783455.1. NCBI lineage: Eukaryota > Metazoa > Chordata > Aves > Psittaciformes > Psittacidae > Micropsitta > Micropsitta finschii. The sequence continues at coordinate 10,432 of JAVHNF010032964.1, read as the reverse complement.
TAAAAGATAGATAATGTAATGGATGCTTCCTCTCTCTGGTTAGCAACCATTTACCCCACACCCATCGGAGTGGAGACATAAACATGGTGAATCATGACCAGACCTATGAAAATGTTAAAATTGAGCCTTTGAAGAGGTTTCTTCATATTTTTCTCTCTGGGAAAGTTCCCTAGACTCCTGCGGGAAATACTGTCCTCTCTTGTGTTTCAGTATTCAGGAAAACCTACAATAGAGCACTGAGACCAAAAAAAGGGTTAAAATACTTTTAGAAAACTCAAGAAGTCTGCTGTCTTCTCAAGGTAGCTCTGCAAAGCTAACACCTATTCTGCTGAAAAAAAGAAAGCCTCTGTTCTCAAAATACATGGGAATCATGGTCTTTCAGACTTTTCCGAGATGTAAGAACCCATTAAGGTCATCATATAGCACTTGATTAATATTTAGTAACAAAGAGGTTTGCAAAATTGGTTTCCTGCCTACTGATTTTGGTTTACCAGATAATGAAAACACTGCTGGTAGCTGAATCAAGACTGCGGGTACAGTAAGATCAACCATCAGACAGTAAAAATTGTTCTTATTGCTCCTGTTTTCAGTACCAATTAGTACCCAAGACCAGCTGTTGGAGGAATTTATCTCTCAACTGTTGTCATGAAGAGAAAGCCAGATCCAGGTGTTAGCTGCCATTCAGATGGTGAAAGAGCTGTGCATTATACGGGCTGGGAAGTGGTTCTAGGTCAGAGCCCTGTCCCGTGAACTCAGTAACCCACTGCTTGCAGTGGCAGAGGGCAGGAGCTGTTTAACACAGAATGTAAAGGAAGATGCAAATTCTAATGCAAAGGTGTTCACCTTTGACAATAATTTAAGTAATGAAGTTTTAGGCAACTCCAGAGTTGCCTAACATGTGCTCTTCTGAGGTGTGATGCAGTAACCTTTGGATTGCAAAATCCTCACATCTCTCATTCTCTGGCTCCAAGATTGTGATGAATATATTAACTGTTCATCCCTCACTGGCTTCTCTGCTTAAGATTGGAAAGGAGATCTGTCACCAGGTCATGGTATTGCCATGAATCAGAAGCTGAATGTGTACAATCATTGGATTTGGATGTGTGAACTCAAAAAACACAATAATAAAATTTGAAACCTTACAGAAGAGATTTGCTTTCTCAGATTTTGCCTGTCTTAATATTTGATCAAGCTAGCAATCAATTATCCAACTGAAAATAGTTCTTTTTGAAAACAACAGAAGCTGATTTCCAAATAATGAAGTGGAAAAACTGATACCATGTCACAAAGTCTCTGACAAAAAACTTTATACCAGTGTAGAAAATGGTTAAGTCAAATAAAGTTTTGCAGTCATAGAGGCAAGCTAAAAAATAAATATAGACAAAATGTCTCATTTCATGAACAGTGGGTTACACCTGTCAGCTGGCAAGGAAAACACTAAGAAAATATTTCTATAGCTATAGCTAAATCCTGCATAAATGTGACAAATGTCATAGGTAAGCCCACATGTCCTCAGAGCCACAGTTTTTAAGCAGGCATCTACAGCTGAGGTTTCTCATGAGGTAGCATAAACCAACAGGTGCTAATTCCAGGTTCTGTCATGAAGCTGACACTTTTTAAATCAAGATCCAAACCATTTCAGCCCAGTTCACTTCAGGAAGACTCTATTGCTTGCTTTATATTAGGAAGTGTTTCCTTTGTGTTAGGTACCGGATCGTAGTCTACTTCTCAACCTCACTGAATTTGCCTCAGCTCAGCATCATGCTAGGGAGCACAGGCTTTGTCACACAGGCTGTCAGATTTACTTGCATCCTGCTGCACATGCCCTGGGGAAATACTTTCACATATGGTCTTGGGATCAGTATTAGCAAAATGATCATGAGGCAGTGCAGCAGTTCAGAGTGGTTATCCCATCAAAGGCAATGCTCTGAAAGCAGCTCAGAAAGAATTCTTTTAGTTGCCTGGCACATTTGTCATGTCTCCCCCAACAGGTGTCCTTCCCACCCCTCTGTTAATCTCCAATGCTGCTCTTGAGGTTTGCCAAGCTAAACGAGACCTACCTCATGAGAAGGTAACCCGCTCCAAAATAGATTTCTGCAAGAAGGCTTTGTCCTAAGTGCTTGAGTGATTAAATGCCCATAAATAGCTCAAAGCAATGAGACACAGATAAGGAATGACCTCTCCTCAGGAAACAGCATCCTGCTAACTTGATTCTCATCTGTTGCCTCTTCAGCCCGGTAATAAGGTCAGGCATATGGTCACTTTAAATATGTTATGTGTTGTAGTCCACCTTTTTGGGTCACCACATGACACATAGAGAAGATGAGAACCATTCCTTTAGGTTTCCACGTGCATAGGACTGTCTCTCTCGGCTACGCCACTACCAATGCATTAAACTGCTCATCAGATCATTTTCTTAACAAGAAAATAAAACCATTGCCCCTGAGTGTCCTTTGAAGTATGGGACTCCAGGCTCCTGGCCAACATCCCTTTCCTGGCCAACTTGCTTTGTGCATGACTGCAGTAGCACACTACAATCCCATGGGTCCTGCTTATTACTCCCAAATAAACTTTACCCCTTTGACATGGGAAAACAGATTCACAATGATAGAAGGCTGAGACATTCTGCATGCTTAAAATCATAAGACTTTTAAAATTATTTCTTATCCAATTTTTTTTTTCTTTTGGTTAAATGCCAAAGAAAAGAATCACATTAACCCATGATTATAAAACATGCCTTTGATGGCTTGCGTGTTTGCCTTGTAGTATCTCCAAGTCAAATATTGTTTAAATACCCGTCAGCTCATCAAGATGTACGAAAGAGGCAGGGTTCAGGAGGCTGGCAGCAAGCTAACTGTATTAGTTGCAAAATAACCAGCTACTGCAGTGCCAGGGCTAATGCACATGTATAAAGGCAGCTGTTAAGAGATACAGCTTCTGTATCCCACAGGTTTCTTCTAGGCCAGCAGCCTAGCTGACCCAGTCCCTTTGGTCTCTGACTGCAGGGCTACTTGCAGCCACCCATCCCTGTGCTGGGCTTCAGGGAAGCTCTGCTTGCTCCCCAGCAGGAGGGAAGGTGGTACAGACTTCCAGGCATGACAGAGAGGCTACATGAGGGAGCAGAGAGAGCAGTTTAATTGCTTGGCGTTGCTGGAAGATGGATTTTGGAGTGGCAATGTCATATTTGTGACCTAAGAGGACAAACTGACCCAACCTTTGTAACAGATTATAGAATTATTGTCCTCTGGATGCATTTGTTTAAAGAATATCTTGCCCTGGAATTCCTTCCTTACCTCCTCTGGTGCAGGCAGGTGGCCTGGAGAGATGGCAGCTCATTTTTCTCCTGGCACTTGCACTTCTTTTTTCTATGAAAGCTGTGACTATTCATGTATGAATTAAATGATGCTGGCATTATACTGAATTGGTGTCACAGTGAATCAGAAATCTTTTCAAACCACTTGAATTTTAAGGGGACAGAAGCAGTGGATTTACCTAAATACAAAAATGAATAATAGATGAAAAGTGAAAGTGGAATAATATAACATCAAAAAATATCCTATATTTATGCCCATTTCAGTGCAGACCTCTGGCCTGTGATCCAGACACCCCGCTGCCTACAGACAGGGACAAAAGGTTGAAAGTTAGAAAAGGTGTAATGTAAAGTAAAAGTCAAATATCATTTTAAGTAGTTGAACTTATACAATATCTTCTCTATTTTTGGCATGTCTCTGAATCTAGAACTGCAGAAGCTGGTGCTCGGGGACAGATAGGTGTACCTATCACAAGCACAGGACTGGAAGAGACCGAGTGTGCTGCACAGACAAACCCCAGTCTTCCCATAGTGCTGCCCACTCACAGGCAATAAACTTTTAGAGGAGCCCTCTGCTCACTTGCTTCCATTTGCCACAAACTGCAATATCTTTCTACCCTGCTACAAGAAACTTTGGACTCATCATTAAAGAAAGGCACATCTCTCCATTGCAATGGAAGACAGAACAGTGGGGATGGAGGATTTCACCACTATTTTAAGCTACACAACCACATGGGATTTATAAAGGAAAAAATACTATTTGTTGACTTTTTCTTTATATATACCCATTTATTAAAGAAAACATTTATATAATATTACAACAGTTTATTAATAATATATATAATAATATGTTACGTATATGTTGCAACTTATGTAACATGTAGATTATATAACTGCAATATATTTTATTTGCTCCTGATTCTGCCAGACCTAAAAGAGCCCAGCATGCACTTTTGACCACACATACAACACAACACCATACCCATACAAAAATATCTTTTTTGTATATACTGGAAGAACAAAGCACACTTTCTACTGAAGAAAACCCAAGGCAATATACCTTGAGCTTTAGATCAGGGTATGAATCGTGAAGTAAAACTTCAGTGGATTCATTAAATGAGTAAATGTAATAATAAAAGGTAGGATTTCACTAGGAATCATTATTCTAATGAATACAAGAAGCAATGTGGCATTATTCACAGTCACATTTATTTATTTTAAAAAGAATTATGACAAAGAGAAGGAAGAGTTAAAATACTTTAGTAGTTTGGTGTGTAAGGGTAAGTGAAATGTATACTATGAAAGGGGAGGGGGAGATGTATGCATATAATATCAGATACATGGGACTTTGTCACTCAGGTGTTCTGAACATGTCGTACTCCAGAATCGGAAATATAGAACATATTCAGAGAGGATGCAATAAGAAAGTTGTACAAGGTAAATAAGTACTGAATTTTTTATGAGTGAACTTTTATGAACCAGTATAATATGGGATCATGAGAGGAACTCATAAAAGGAGGGCAAAAGCCAAAGAACAGATGAAGATGAGAAAATTATATGAAGCATGCAGTGGAGAAAGAACTGTAAAAAAAGTCATGGCTTTTATTTGACATATATTCAGAAGAATATCCATTAAAGCTGTGAATCTGTTCTGGGGTTCAGGAAACTAAAGGTTTGTTCTTGCGTTATAGTTATTTCCACTGCCTGTCTCTTGAATAACAGCCTCATTAAATTCTAATGAAATGGTATTATTCTTGTGTTCCAGGTACACTCTGGAAACTCTTGGCTACAGTGCAGTTTAGCTGAAGCTGATTTATTTGTACACAACACTGTAACTACATTACAGCCAGTACTCTGTGCTTGCACACAGCTTCTATATGTAAAGATTTTGCAACAGAGAACAAGGATGACTTCAAAAACCAGTGGCTGCAGGTAGGGCATTGGAAAGCATTCCACATTCTTCAGGTGAGCGACACCATAGGTACAAATGAACAGAATATCACAGTTTCTAATTAAAATAGGCTCATCCTGAAGACCAAAACCTCATATTCCCCAGTAAAAATCCTGACAGACCATGTCTATTGATCGAGCAGGTGTTCAAGTACAATGAAAACTATTATAATAGCACAGAATATAAAGAGGGGCAGAACTCCAAAAGGTCACTTTTATCCAAAGAGTGTCCTACACCATTCCTGATGTGTCCCAGCTGCTTGTGGAGCCTCCAGAGATGGAGATTCAACAGTCTTTCTTGGTTATTAGCTAACCCAGCTGCACTATCCCATCACTTAGCCGTATACCACAACCCTGTATAGGCAGACAAGTAAGGCTGTGCCATGGCATGCAATAGGCTTGGCAGCTGTCACCTGCAGAGGTAGGCTTGCTGGTTCTGAGCTGAACAGGTGCATGGGGAAACTACAAAACTGCTCTATTCACTTGGGAAAAGTGGAACTCCTCCAGTGTTGACAACTTTACTATACACGATCATTTTATTACGTTTAAAGAACATATGAGCAATGACTGTTATCAACAGTGCTATTACATTTTAAAGTAATTTTCCTGTGCCCAATGCAAATTATATGTGGGTCTGAAATGGTGAACTCATAGCAAGTTTTATAAAGCTGGCTGTATCATCAAGTTCATTAAAACAATTTATGCTCCTGTTCAATATAAATTTTCAGGTCATTATGAAAGAGCATGGCATAATCAGGAATTGAATTTCTGGGTAAAGCATTACTGTGCTATCACAGTGTCTTTAATAGCCTATTTATTAAAGCAGCAGGAGTATAATTTGTGCCACCTTTAACCAACCAATTCTGAAAAGGAAGGTTTCTGGGAAAAAATTTGGATATTTTCAGATCTGGCAATCATGCAGATTCCTTTGAAAATTAATCATATCAGCAAGAACAGTGAGGTAATTTATGGAGATTATTAATGCTTTTAAGAACTGAAATGGATGCATCCCATTTTCTTAACCTTTCCAATAATAACACCAATAATAGGCCTGTGGGCTGTTTTGGCAGTTTGCGAGCAGAGCAGTGCAGTACTGCCGGCAGCAGCACAAACAAGGTCCAGCAGTCACCAGTCCCAGCACTGCTTCCTTCCACAGTGCCCACCAGCTGCTCTGAGTTGCAGAGAGCATCTTCAGTTTCTTCTCAATGACACCTAAAAGTGTGGGCATAGTTTATAGGGAGGTGTGCCAATGACAATTCTCATGCTACCAGACTGTTCCCATTTCAGAAGGCTCCTCTGCTCAGCTCCTATGAGTATGAAAGTTACAGCCTAACTTCTTGTTGCACCTCTGGGTACACAAATCTTCAGCCTGGCCTTCCATGACCTGCTTTCCTGCTCTTTTTGTGGATAGAAGTTCTATCTTGCAGTACACAGCAGGATGGGGAGGATCTGACCTATGCCTTTATTTCTCCTGAAGAAATCTCATGGGAATGCGGGTACCCCAGAGATGTCCTGTGTGCTCAGAGTTCAAGGTTGCTCTGAAATCTCACCTATCAGGTGCCTGCCAATAAACAGATGCACACCCAGCTAATGACACTCCGACCTGTGACTCCTGGCCCTCACCATTCAGTTTGTCAGCATTTGTAAAATGAAATAAATGGGAAATAGAGGAACCTGAGCAGTGGGTGGCTACAAACAGGTTGCTACCTTTCACCTACGTTTTGTGAAGAGAAAGTGTGACTATGTGGTATCCCTTCCTTATTTAGTTTATTGTACTGTGGTACCGGGTGTTTACCTTAAAATTGTGAAGTATGATTTTTATGATGTCATTTATCTTCACTTGGGAGAGACGACAGGCTA